>PVIJ01003160.1:0-141190 GCA_004024925.1 Scalopus aquaticus
TCTCTTTACCCTTTTATGGATAAATAGGTGAGAAGGAAAGAGAAGGAAGACAGGACAAACAGGAGGAAGAGAGAGAGGAGTAAGAGGGGAAAGATAGAGAGGAAGGGGGAGGAAGGGGGAGAGACAGAGAGGAAATCCATAGATGACAAGTATTTGGATTATCATTGCCCTGACTTTGCTGCGGAGGAGAGTTAGACACAATGTGGGGAACTAAATTAATAAAATATGGTGGATTTCCATTCACAAGAATACATATAAATAAAATAGTGGACATTAACAGAAAAATGTGGTTACCATGGTTTTGGGTAAAGGAATTTGGAGTAAGCAAAGGAGAGTGCATAAAATAAAAAAGAACCTTTAATTTTTGTTAATTTTCTTTTTTCATTCTCTTTGTCTCAGAGATTAATATCATTGAATTCTGTGATTATCCTTACCATTTTTCTTTCGTGTATTTATGGTCTTATTCTCTCACTTTTTCTAGTTTCTTGAGCTCAATGTTTGGTTATTTATTATCAATAATTTTCAAAACTCACTTTCCTGCTTGTTAACCGTCATAAAAGTCTCTATGACAGCTAAACAAAGAGCTTAATAGATAATCAACATGAGGATTCAAACCCAGGAGAAGAGATGAGTGGGTAAAGGGGGTCCCAACTAGCTTCTTCCTCAACCTTCCTCCAAGCAGGGTTGGTTTATCAACTGCTAAGATAGGTGGAGGAATTCAACCACAAGGCAGAAACAAAGAACTTCTTTTCTGATAGCAAATGCAAATTCCCAGGCATTCCTTAAATTCATCATATCTGGTAGGCAATTTATTTGTGAGAAAGCAAGAATTTAAGAGATAAACATTTTTATCGTAAGGGAATGCCTGTGTGGTTGGAAGTCTGGGCGTTGCTCAGGGGAGGAGACTTGGGCTTCCTGACGTGACTCCCACAGGCAGACGACCGGGGGGCTCACCACTGGCTTTTCCCCCCCGCAGGTCTCTTTGATCTGTTGACTCTGCCTCTGAGGGTCTCTTTACTTTGCCCAAAACTTGATTTTCTTTCACAATGCTAATATTGAGACCATCTGGCTTGTAATTCTAGATTGCTTTTAATATGGAATGAAATTCACTTCTGAATTTGCATATGATTATATTGTGAACCAAAACAAGCAAAAGTGTAAGTTTTGCTAAATTCTCATGCAAAATAATGGCAGAAAAGCAGACAATACATGAGTATGAATAGAATACTGAGATAGGCCCACAAGGAGATAAATTTTGTTTCTAATAAAGTCAATTTCAATTTGATCAAAAAACCAGAGAACCTGTGCAATAGATGTTTTAGAATAAGTAGTCATCCATTTGGAGATAATAATGTCATTTATAGAGTGCATATCATTTGTCAAAATGAATTCAAGATAATTTAAATAGCTAAGCATAAAATAACATAGTATTATAAAGAACATTTATGAAAAATGTTTAGAACATGGTGGGGTGAAAACAATTTCGTAAAAGATAAAAAAACAGAAGTTATAAAAGAATTAAAGAAAATTGATTGTTTCTAAACATAATTTCTGAATTCTCTTACAGGTATCATGAGGGTAACTTAGGTTAAAAGTAGAGTTTGCAGTCAGAGCTCTAAAAGTGTTTGGCCATTTGATTATATGGCTGTGGGAAGTTAAGTAAATGGCCCATCCTTCAATTCTGTCATCTGAAAAGTGGAACTAATACTAGCACCTTCCTCAAAGGATTGCTGTGAGTAGAAATCACCTAAGACCATACTTGACTCATAGTATTATATAGTTGCTTGACAATATTAAAAAAGTGAGTTGAGAAAAATCTATTTGCAACATATTAAAGACATATAGAATCAAGATTCAGAATATGTGAAAGACTCTAAGAAGTCACTAAAAAAAATCCCAATAGGAATATAGGCAAAGGACACAAATAGACTGTTCACAGAAGAAAAAGGTATGTGAAAAAGAAACCTGTCTACCTCTATTAGTAAGAAAAAGGCATATGAAACATTAGTATATTCTTATTTATACATAAATTTATTGTCAACATTTATATATATACATATATAGAACGCATATACACATACACATAGAACACATATACATATATATAACTTTATATGTGTATATTACATATACACACATATATACACACACATATAACATATATATATATAATATACACATATATAGAAAGTTTACTGGGTGTCTGTCTCCCCAAACATGATAGTACTGATTGATGGAAATTGAAAGAGTATGGAGAAGACTGTTTAATACAGGGGATGGAAATTAGAGTAAAAAAAGAAAAAAAGAGGGCCTCACTGGTGGCTCAACAGCTTAAGCGCAGTGCTGTGAAGCTATCCATAGCCACTGCAGCATGAGTTCAATACCTGGTCAGCGACTCCCACATGGTGTAGCAGATCTCTCCTGCCTCAACTGCTGCTCCCCTCAGCAATGTATTTCAGTTGATCTTTCTGTTCTATTCCCCACTCTGTCTCTGGTGAATCCTCTCATCACCCCACACCTCTGGTCTATACCCAGCTTGTATACATAAATAAATCTTAAAAAAAAAAAAAGAAGGATGGAGAAAGTACAAATAACTAGAATGGTCTCTTCTCTCTGTGAGACTATAATCTACAGTGGGCAACACAACATGTTATAAAAATGTACTTGTGAACATATCTATGTACATCTAGCTCTATGCCTATCAATTAGAATTAGTAAAGGATCACATTAGTTGATACATGTAAGGATTGACAAAGTTCTTGGCACATAGTACATAGTAACTCCTCTGAAATATTTGCAAATAAAAATTTTTTTGGAAGGATGAAAAGGCAACAAATGCTATTGACTAAGAAATGGCATTTTCACCTCTATCAGTACAATTCCAGAACACTTAACCGTCTCGGCATCATTCAACATCTTCCTTGCTCATCGGTTTAACTCTATTCTGGCTATTTCTTTCCATTAAAATGAAGCTCAACACCTGCTGGGAGTTGTTTGTCTCCCTACTCTTTCCTTACTATTTGGAAAAGACTGTTTGGCACACAGTAAGCACTCAACAAATGTTTGTTGAATGATAATTTATTTCTGCTGGTGTTTATCTCCTGTTCTCTTGTAAATGCTTGACTGGTAATCCCTAACAATTTCCTGGGACCATTTCAAAACAGGGTTTGAGTTCTATGCTTTCACTAAACTTTTGCCTTGATAAAAAACTTTTGCCTGACCAAATTCAACAGTTATCTAAAGCAAGCTTCCTAAGCTGTTTTATTGAACAAAGAAATGAAGGTTTTGAACAGAGGTGGACTTGTACTTTCTGTGAAATGTCATTCCAGATGGGAACAAGCAAAATGAAATTTTATTGGTCCCCAGCCCCCCAGACTGGCATCTGTGCTTGCCAAATACAGGAAGGTGTCAGTAAGGAAATGATGTTTGTCTTCAACTTTCCAACATAAACTACCTAGAGTGACCAGAGGAATGTGAAAAGAGCAATTGGCAATGTTTGCTTAGATTAACGCCAGAAGGTTTTACTTCTCTTGTCTTTTAGAAAAAAAAAATCATTTTGCAAAGGGAAACTTTATGTGTGGAAAAGAAAATGTCTGTTATGCAAAAGGCTTCTAAAGTTTAATTTCCGCTTGAAAAATGTTTGAACAACTTTCATGGGTTGCATTCTAGAAAAATCACTGGTGGTTTGTGGTTCACAGGCTCTCAAGGATCAATGATGCAAAATCTCACAATTTGTGATAATTACAAAGGTAGAAGGAGGCTGATGGACCCACATGACTATTTGAATCTTTTTCTTTTGGAACATGTATCTTTTACTCAATTGATTGACAAGAACCCTTTGTAAGCCAGGCTATTAATTCTTTATTACTTGTGCTGTAAATACCTTTTGACAAACTTGTTTTCTGTCTTTCACAAACAATATACAGTATGTTTATTTTCCACACAGAATGCATTAATTTTTATGAAGTCAAACCGTGCATTTTTGTTGTTCTAGTATCTGGATGAAGTTTCATACTGAGAAAGACCATTCCAAACTCCAACTAATTAAAGTAATGAACTATATTTCCTTTCATTCATTTTGTACTTTTGTACTTATAATTAAATATCTGATAAATCCAGAATTTACTTTGGTGTATGGGGTGAAGTAATGTTCAAATATTTTTCAAAAGGATTTCTTTCTCAAGTATATAACTTTAATATCTACAGGGTAAATTCCTTTTACCTCATTGCTCTTACTTTCTCCTTTCTCCACATTTATTTTTCCAGATTTGTTAAAATCACTATTCCAAATATTTAAATGAACATGTTCACATTATAAATTATTGAAACACAATATGGAATAAAATGTGATAATTTATTTATACTATTTCCCTTATTTCTGCTTCTCTCCCCAGAAGTAATGATGGCTAACACCTTTGAGTGCATGTTTCTAGAATATTCTCTATCCATTTACTTAAACATACTAGCTTATATTTTTACTTATAAGAAAAAGACAAAAACAATAAAACTAAGATGAAATATTTTCCTACATCTTAGTAAACTTAGATGGGATACCTATCTGTAAAAAAATAAAAATGGGTTGAACCACCACCAACAAAAATACATACACTTGGCAACCAGAAAGTCCAAAGATACAGAAAACTGTAATCGAATTAAAGTAAAATTCAAGGTGAAAAGTATTAAAGCTGTCTTCACTGCAATAAAATACAAGCTATGTAATGTATAAAAAGCCATCATTACCTTATGCAACAAACATATAACTCTAAAATGTATAAAATAAAAACCAGTGGCATATTAATATAGGAATAGACTAGAGAAAAAAATTTAACATCTTTGTCTGAGTTCTTAGATTCACTAGATTAAAATTAATTTGGAAAGGATCTATTAATATCATTGGTGAGATTAAACATATATTTGTGTGTATATATAATCCATAGAATTGTATATTACACTTAATATGTGATGAACATACATGATTGTATATAATATACAATGCAATTGTATACATTATTAAGTGTAATCTATAGTTAGATTATTATATGCATTGATATTCAAATATAATAATTTTGACTGACTAGGAAGTGGATATAATTAACATGAAGTGCCTCATATGATTATTAAATTAAAGCAGCCATTTGTTCATGAAGATATTGATAAACAGATGCAAGAGTCAAAGAAAGAGAAAAGCCTAGCTGTGGGGAGATGCCAAACCCAAACTAATACCAACAGGTGGTCCTGATAATGCAACTTTGAAAGCAGCAAAAGTATAGGAGTTGGATTAAGCCAACTGAGATGCTTTAGACGCCATGATCAAGGGGTCTCCAAGTTTTGGCAGTAACTGCCTGAGACTTTGTCTAGAGGAGCAGTCTTTCCCTCTCAGCGAGATGAAGATGCAAGGGAAGCTCTGGCCCTAAATGGTCACCAGTTTAAGCCATGCTTTGGTCTCCTGAATTTGTCTAACTAGCTTGTATCTCACTCTTTCACTGTAGAATTGTACGCCTATCTTATTATAATGTGGATTCCCCACAATAAATCCTGTGCAATTGACTTTATAAGTGAAACACTACCCAGATGTAAATAAGCACCCTGAGAATTTAACTGTAAATAACGCTTTTATCTATCATTTATCTATCTATCTATCTATCTATCTATCTATCTATCTATCTATCTATCTATCTATGTCTCATTTATTATTTGTAAGACAGATAATGTTAATTGTCCACTCACCCAACCATTAATAAATCACCCTTCTTTCTGATGAACAAAAAGCCAATTTGAGCATCTTTAATGACAAGATATCAACCATGATGGGCCCCACTCAGTCAAAGAAAAAGCGCTATACAAGATGGCCAGCATGAACATGAAAAAATGCTCAGCATCACTGATTATCATCAAAAGGCAAATCAAAATCACAATGAGATACCACCTCACATGTGTGAGAGTAACCCATATCAAAATAATCAAGTGAGGGCAAAGGTGTGAAGAAAAAGGAATCCTCCTATACTGATGATGGGAAAGCAGAATATTCCAGGCCCTATGGAAATCAATATGAAGGCTTCTCAAAATATTCAAAATAGATCTACCATATGATTCAGCAATTCCACTCCTAGATATCTACCTGAAGAAAACAAAAACACTAATTCAAAGGCATATGTGCACTCCCATGTTCCTTGCAGCACCATTTATATTAGCCAATTTATGACAACATCCTTAGTGCCCATGGAGAGATGAGTGGATTAAAAAGATGTATTATATTTACACAATGGAATACTACTCAACAATAAAAAAGATGAAATTTTGCCATTTGCACAATGTAGATGGAACTAGAGGGGATTATGCTTAGCAAAAGGAGTCAGAAGGAGAAAGACATATATCTGACAATTTCAATGCAATATAAAAGAACAAACAAAGTAAGAGACAAAACAAAACTAAACAAACCCTAGAAATCTGATGGTAGAATTGAAGCTACCATAAGAGGTGAGTGGGGGGGTAGAAAGCAAAGAGTGGAGGGAGTCCAATGGACTATAATGGAAAATTATGAGTGGTGGGCATGGTGTGACATTTGAACCTACACTTAATCTATACAGCATTTTAAACCAATGTTAACTCAATGAAAACTAATAAAAATAGGTTGTTATCTGATTTCCATTTACTAGTAATTGATGTATGTGTGAGAGAGGGAAAACTTGTTTGGGGGTGCTAGGAAATATTTTCATTCCTGACATAAGTCTTGTAAAAAGAATTTTTTGCTTTCTCTTCTTGCTTTGTGACATTGTCTTAAAATATTTCTAAATGCTGTAACCCAATTATCTTGGGTCTACGAGGAAAAAAACTGCCCAAGGAGGAGGTGGGAAAAGCAATTTTCTTCCTTGATGATGTAGTTGAACTGCAGGAGCAAGCTTGGAAATATCTACTTCTAAACTTGAGTGAGGCAGAAAATTGTTATTGTTTAAACTATTTTCCATCAACTCTTCAATGACTTCCATTTGACACAGAGACCACATTCTCAGATCATAAAATACCTGTGGGATTAAGTAAACAAGAGTAGAAAAACCATTTGGAATTTTAAAAGGCTTTTCCTAATCAATTATTAAATCAAAACGGTATTAAAACTGCTTTTGCAAATCATGTCTAGTAAACAGCAATGATAAAATACTCCTTATTAAAACCTATGAGATGAGACTAAGTTCTACACAGAAGAAATAAGAAATGATAATAATAAAATGAAATGTCCAAAAAGTTTGAAAAAGAACACAAGATAAAGATAAAAGGCAGCAGAAGAGAGTCAGCTATGGTGAATTAGAAAAAAAAAAGCTATTTGATAAATAGTCAATACCTTAAATTATTAGATTTTATACTAAATTAAGAGATAATACTTATTGATATAATAAAAATTACACAGATATTCTCATATTTATTTCTTCTTTCTCTGATTATTTAATTTAATTATGATTATTCATTTTTATGTTTTCTCTCTTCAAATCAATTGTATCTTTAACTTACTTTTGTAAAAAAGTGCATGGGAGAGTTCTATATGTGATTATCGTTTACCAACAGTGTATATGACCTTGCCCTATTTAACTATCTTAATATAAATGTGGGAATAATATTTTGAGATTAATTAATAGATGGACTATACCAATTTACAAATAAAAAGTAAGACCATCATTATCTTTAATGGTCTAATATTTCAGTCTACGTTATTTTGCCTACTAAGATATCTGTTTTCAATGTGCTTATTCAATAAATATCCATCAGATACCTATTGGTTACAAGATATCAGCTGAGGTGAATAGAAATATTATAGAGAACAAACTCTAATGGACTTTTAGTTTTGATTTTTTCAATCTTTAGAATAAATTCACATGGCTATGACTCATTATTCACAATTTTTAAGATCATTTATTTTTTCTGGCACATGGTGGGCTTATTAAATCTGAAGACTGATGCTTTCTTTCATTTCACAAATCCATTTTCTATAACTACTGCAATTTGCTTCTTCAATGTGTTCTGTTCCTTCTATGCACATGGATTTTCATTGTTCATCCATGCTGATCTTTTCTAAGTTCCATTTTGGTACTTTTCTTATGTCTTCTTTGCTACTTTTCAGAACACTCCTTGCACGTTATTAACTTGATTTTCTAATTTTCAAATCTGTTCTCTTTTACTTCTAATTTGTATCTAGTGTCTGGTAGGGTTTTATTTTTCTTCCTAATTTCTTACATTGGCACTGCTAATGAAAAATCACCTAATTTTTCTCTCTCATAGAATCCATGGCATTTAAAGAATACCATGAGAATGGGAAAAACACTTGTGTCTGTAATTGAAAATTTGTATTTATTTTTGTGCTCTTTGTCTTTTGCTGAAGACATTTTGTATTGTGCTTACATTGGCATTTTGATATCTTTGCATCATTTAATTGTGGTCTGCTACTTGATACTAAATAGTATGGTATAGTCTTCTGATTCCACTTGCAGCTTATCTGACAATCATTTGAGCAGTGAGTGCTTGTTAACCATAGCTTCATATTTAAGTAACTTAAAAAAAAAAAGAGCTGCCTGAGTCTTAGCACAGTTAAATTTTAATTTTCTGGGTAGGCCTCACGGTTATTCTCTCATTCCATTGAGCTAAAGGCTATTAGCATAGACTTTTATTGTCTTAATCTGCTTGAGGCTGCTAAGAAAGAATTGGAGCCTGAGGAAACTGGAGTGGAGAAATAGGCAATTACATCTTCTTTTCTCTATTCATCAAAAGACTGGCATCAAGGCCACGTTCACAGAGTGGTGACAGAAATCCCAACCCTACTTGGACACACCTATTGGTATGCCCAGAAGAGACATATAGACATATTAGTAGCAGGCATCATTAACAGATTTTTCAGTGGTAGAAGTAACCTTAGCAATCATGAATTCCCACATAAGAAAACTAAGACATGAAAGTGTTACTGTACACAAGGTACATAGGGAAGTTAGGGATATATGAACTGGAAGAGATATAACTCATCAAGCACTATTAGATGCTTTCTCTGCAAAACATTATTGACTGCATTATAATGATTCTTTGAGATCACTGGATGAAAATGATCAGTTGCCTACTCCGAATTCATTCCTTGTCTTTCTATTTCCTAGTAGCTTAAGATTTTTGTTTGTCTGTCTGCTTTTTTGAGGAACTATCCTTCAACCTAGTTGTCAGTTTCAATATTCATCAGCACTCTCCTTCCACTTGCCAATGTAATTAATTTGGGGATGAATATGAAACCACATACCAGCCAGACAATGCACAACCTTCTCTTGACTCTACTGATTGTTATCAGCTGATTTTGTCAAACCAAAGCTCAAGCCTTGCAAGTGGTTGAGGGAAGCAGTGTTCTCACTTGCACTGCCTGCGGTTTGAATGAGAAATGTAACACCTGGTCCTTCTAGCAGCCAGGTTGTAGCAGTCAGCACAACCAACACAAAGGCAAAGCCCAGATGCAAAAATACAGAGAAGCAAAAGAGGAAAATAAACAGAACGAAAGCCTATTCAACTATGTTCAAAACTTCCTCCATTTTGATTTTTCAATTAAAAGGAGTCAGTACATCCTTTTATTGTTTAAATTTTGAATTGGAGTTCCCCGCTTCTTGTACCGAAAGTATCGTAATTGCATCAGATCCACTATTACTGCTGTTTCATAGAAGAGGAAATCCCTGAGGCCGGACTGCACTGTCCAATATGCACTATCTACACGTAACTATTTAAATTTAAATTAATCATGTCAAGATTAAAAATTTACTTCCTTAGATGCACAATTCACATGTCAAGTGCTCAGAAGCTACATGTGACTAAGACTATGTTATTAGACAACATATAGAAAATTACCATCATCACAGAAAGATGATTTTGAGTAAATTGTCCTTAGTTATATAGCTGTTAATGGCTGGGCTATTACTTGAACCTAGGTTTTATGCATTCAGAGGACTGTTCTTTTTTGTTTAAGATTTACTTATTTATGCATACAAGAACTGGGGTGTAGGCCAGTGGTGCGGGAGGTGAGAGGATTCACCAGAGACAGAGCGGGGAGCCGAACAGGCAGATCCACTGAAATACACTCCTGAGGGGAGCAATGGCGAGACAAGAGAGGTCTGCTGCGCCATGTGAGTCAGTTCCCTGACTGGGAATCAAACTTGTGCTGCAGTGGCTGCTGATAGTTTGCTGAGAATTAACTCCCTGTGCCACCAGGGAGGCCCCCAGAGGGCTGTTCTTTATATCATACTCCATTCAGTCCCTATGGGCAAAATTGTTGTTGAGAATATATATTACTATCTAATGAAATCAGGCCACTTGTTCCAAGTCTACATTTCACATCTGTAAATGTAAATATGTATAAATGAATGATATATATGACACTTTCTCCGATGGCCTGGCTTGCTTCATTCATACCATGTAAATGCTTGTTCATGCTGATTTAACTTGAGTTTCTGGTGTTTTTACCACTAAATGTGTATTTGTTGCTCTTAACCAAACTTCTATCAATGGTAACACTTTTCCTAACACTTGGATTTTACTGCTTTAATTTTTCTTAAGATTCTTCAGGAGTTTCCTTTCCCTTGTGAATCTGTTAAATGTCTGTCTTTGTCTTTTTTTCACAATCTTGCACATCAGAAAGGATTCCCAAGGTATCTGAGCCCTCCTTTTGACAGACACTGTGACATGTACAGAAAAATAGTACAAACTCCTTCATGCATGTCTGAAAATGAATCTGACAATGCTTATTAATACCAGTAGCCTTCTGGCCATTTTTAAATGCAAGCATTCTGTTCATCAGCAGTAAAGCTTATTTCTTCTTGGTTTGCTTTTTAATAAATACCCTTTTGAACATATGAAGGGCTTGCTGGTTATCAAATTTGGAATTAATTGCACTGCATTTCTCCGGGCAGATTAATAAAGCTCCCTGTTGTGGCAGAATTCTAATGGACATTTGTGGTACTATTGGAAATACTACTAAACATGAATGAAATAAAGATTTAGTTTCAAGCATGACTAAGCTCAGAGTCATATTCACTAATGGATTATATGAGATTTTAATCTTTGAATCTTTAGAAATTCTTTGTAACTTCTATTAATGGTATATTATAGATGCTTTGAAATTAATGTAAAGTGGAGAGATGCATGTCGTATCAAAAATGTTTTTCTAAAGCATTTTAATATGCAAATTTATACGTATTCTTTCAATATTTTCAGTTAATAATTTTTAAACTTTGATAGAACGTAGGGGATTTTGTATTTGACAAAAGTGAATTAGCATTGGTATTCAAGCACAAGAGGTAAAGTTAATCCTAGGGTTTACCATGGTCTGTTATTTTGGTGTCATTGCTGAATCGCTTCATTGGAGATGGTGCTTCCGTAACAGAGAACTCAATTAAGGTTAATTAGCAGAAAGGAGTTGACATCCATGATTAATAACCTAACTGTGACGCTAATGCACTCAGGTTCCTGAACCATGCATCTAGCACCAGGTGTGAGCTTGCTGGAGTAATTGAAATAATAAAGTGTCTTTTCTATATGCTTATTCAGCAGAAAAGATCTGTAAGTGAGCCTTAGTTATATTTAACATGATTTTGTCACTTACTTTAAAATAATAATGTTTACCTCCCATTTTATTATTCTACTGAAGGGATGACAAGGATGTGTCCAAAATATTATAGTCATGCAAGATAGTTTTATACATAAATGCATGAACATAGTTATATGTATAGTCATATATCTATATGAAAGACCCCTTTATTTAATACATTTTTATGTTCCTTGATTCACATTTCCTTTTCTTTTTGCAGTAGTCCTTTTAGCATCTTAGTGCTTCCAAATTAAAGTGATGTATAACATAAAAAGAGGCCAGCACTGAGCAAAATGCCTCTGAGTATATAGTTCTTTGGTTATATAACCATGGAAGCAAAACAAGATATGGTGTTGGCAGTTATATTTGCCCTGAGCATTTATTCTTGTCAGGAACAGGGTGATTTTACTTCAACTCATATTTGGGAGATTTCACTTTTCTCTCTGAACGCTTTTTAATCTTCCCTTGATCGAAATTGATTCTTGAGCTACAATAAAATACCAGTTTCTCCCACTAGCTAAAAGTATAGCATTTCTATTTAGCATGATATGGTAGGTTATGTTTTGGGCCCAGAGAGACTCAAAATTTTTCTCATATAAATAAATGGTAATAGTATTCCTAGACTCAAAAACTAACCTACCAAACCACACCAAAGAGGAAAGTTCTATTTAGGATCACAGGAAAGACCTGTACTATTGAAAGTATTCTAACAAATGCATGTGGACACAGTCAGTGTAGTGGAAAGAATACAACCTGGAGATCAGATCTAGCCCCAAATCATAACCTAGGGGCATATCTCCTTTGTGGAATGTAGAAAGTAATAAACTTGTCTGTTTTGTTTACTGCAGCTTGCTTATTACTTAGAATAGTCCCTAGTATATTGTGTTGTTCAATACATTCATTGAATGAATGAATGAATGAATGGATGAGTGAATGGTAAGAGAGATATGTATTATGCTATAATCCAAGTCTAAATATAATGGTTTTCATAGCAGTCCTACTGTGTGCCATGATTTAATTATACTTAATAAACATGGAATTGGCTTTTCTTTTTACTCTTTAGCATAAAATGTAAAATAATACAATGACTACTATTCATTTTTTTAAGGATAAATGCTTAAAAGGCATTTATAAATGCTTGTAAATTTAAAAACACTATACCAGTGTTAACTATTATTAGATCATCAATATGGACAAATCTTATTTCATCACCCCACATTTCCTAGCATTTGGGGCCAATGGTAAAAGACGTTTTGCTGAAGCAAGAAAGATTATCACTAGAAACAACAGAATAAAGAAAACAGATGCTTAGTGGGATAAATATGCAAATACAATGGTAATAAATTAATTTGGTTGTGGTCTGTGTAAAAATTTCCAGTTTCATCCTTGAGATGTATATATCAGACAAATATTTGGTTGAGATTAGAATATATTAAACACACTCTGAAGAGTCTAACTGGCAATTTTACCACTAATTCTCCCATTAAGAATTCTCCATTAACAAAACTAAGGAATAAAACCAGACATTTCAACAGTGTTTATGGCAGGTGTCTTTGAAGCTAAACTCTCTGGCTGTGGAGCCACCTTGTTCTGATCCAGCCCAGCTGATCCACCTGAATCTTGGACTTGAACTTCACCTATTCTTTGAAGTCTTTCATCAGTCCCTCAAGTTAGAGAGTATTTACATTCCAAAAAATCACTACAGTACTTGGTGACATACTACACTTAGGCTTTTTGAGAGGGCGCAAAGCTATTTTTTGTTAAGTAATCAGTACATTTTTCTTTTGCCACTTGAAGATCTAGCTGGTTTATCTCTTTGCCCTGCTTTATTTCTTTAGCTAAACTGTAGGCTTCAAAGGCAGAAAGCATTGTTCATAGCTTTATGTTGTCGCTCTTAAGTAATAACAAAATATTATAATTTAGATACGTAATAAATATACATTGATTTTATTAAGAACATAACACAGTCACAGAATTGTTAGAACTAAAAGGAATACACCAGTTATTCCCAGCTTTCAAAATTTTGATCTTAGCAACTTTGGGAAGGAAATGTGGTCTCTGATTCACCAGAGTCCCATCTCTATTGCATAACTCCATTCCCACATCTATTTGGTCTCTGAGGCATTTCCAGCTGTCACACTAAAGTGACACCCTCAGGGACTGTGCTAGAGAGCCCTTCAGGAATTGCCTGAAATACAGTGAATTATCTTAATGACACTGCCAGACCTAACCTGAAGATTTTATTTTTTAATTTGTTTTATTACTCAGAGCTATTTTATCACAAAGAGTTGCTTCTTCAGGTGGCTTTTAACCTAACAATTCATTTTAGACATCAACCTACTTCCTGCCCTGTAAATGCATTTTCTCTATGATTTGTAACATTTTTATCTATTTCCTTTATTAAAAACAAGAGTATAAAATGCATGTGACATACAAAATATGTGTTAATTATTTCCATTACCTTATTTAAGCTTCCAGTCAACAGCAGGCTATTAGTAATTAGGATTTGGGGAACCCCTGGTGGCCTAGGGGTTAAGTATCAGTGCTATCACCTGTAAGGCCTGCATTAGATCCCCAGCCAGGGAGCTGACCCACATGACCCACATGGTGCAGCAGACCTCTCCTGTTTCATCCACTGCTCCCCTCAGCAGTATATTTCAGTAGATCTGCCTGTTCTGTTCCCCATTCTGTCTCTGGTGAATCCTCTCACCCCGCCCCCACACATACCTCTGGCCTACACCCCAGTTCTTATATGGAATAAATAAATAAATCTTTTTTTAAAAAATTGGAGAACACAAAAGTTACACACTGACCTTTAATTGCATGTGGTTTCACACCCTTCCTCTCCATATTATTTAAGGGTCAACTTCAGTTGATATTTTTGTTATTGGGTCATAAAAAGAATGTTATAACACATACATGTATGGCATTTAGCTTTAAAATGTAGAAATGCAGGGGTCTCCCTGGTGGCACAGTGGTAAAGCGCTGTGCTGTGGAGCTGTCGGCAGCGGCGACGTGAGTTCAAAGCCCAGCCAGGGAGATTCCCACATGGCGCGGCAGACCTCTCCTGCCTCGCCCGCTGCTCCCCTCAGCAGTGTATTTTGGTCAATCTACCTGTTCTGCTCCCCACTCTGCCTCTGGTGAGCCCTCTTGCCGCCCAAAGCCTCTGGCCTGTACCCCAGCTTGTATGCATAAATAAATAAATCTTAAACAAAATGTAGAAATGCAAATCTACATACTGTCTTTACTTAAAAGACTTTACTCTAAGCTTTGGGTTTCCCTGAGTATCTCCTTGGATCAACTCTACATCTAGTATACTGATGATTGGAGGGAAGCAGCTTTCTTGACTGCTCGGAAGGGATAAGTTGGATGCTTGAGATTTAGTTTTACTATATGCAAATTGCATTTAGAACTACAAGAGAAAATGTGTTGCTATTTTTTAAACTTGCAGGAAGATCATTATACTCATGAGTGTTGGATATACGAGACAAATCAGCCAGAAAAAAAAAAAAAAACCTAGCTCAGCAGTGATGGTAGTTCATCTAATGCATAACTGAGAGTGAGAGAGAGAGACAGAGAGAGAGAGAGAACAGAAAGTTCTACTTTCTGAAACTCTCTAAAGAGGAGGTATCATTTTCATACAGTTTTAAAATGCTTCAAACATATCTCAGTTGTTGCAATAATGTATAATCCTAAACCTGGAAGAACTAAATTATCTTCTGACTTTGCTGTTTGTTTGTTTGCTTTATTTTTTCTTCCTTTCCTTTTTGATTTTTATTAGCCATGGAAATTTTAGCTTAAAAAATTCTTACAATGAAACAAAATCCAAATAGGAGTGGAGTGTGAACCCCACACATCTAGCCAATCAACACCTCACCATCTATCTCCATAGCTATACACTGAGCCTGAGTGCACCAGACAATGCACTTTAAAATCCAAGTGGTCTAGGGCCTCCCAGGTGGCGCATCGGCTGAGCGCTGCGCTGTGGAGCTGTCTGCAGCACACGATGCAAGTTCGATGCCCAACCGGGGAGAATCCCACATGGCGCGGCAGACCTCTCCTGCCTCGCCCACTGCTCCCCTCAGCAGTATATTTCTGATCTGCCTGTTCTTCTCCCAACTCTGTCTCTGGTGAACCCTCTTGCTGCCCCACGCCTCTGTCCTGTACCCCAGCTTGTATGTATAAATAAATAAATCTTTAAAATCCAAGTGGTCTAATCTATGACTTTATTTGATGTGATATTTCAGACAGTCATATCATATGTTTTGCTATTGTCTCATGTAATGATCCTGACAGGTTGAGATGTTATATGTATTAACATTGTACATACCCTAGTTGATCAAAAGCTGGGGGCAATTAAGATAGAGCAATTTAAAGTTACCCATTAAAAAGCAACCACTTCATGTACAAAGAAACTGATAAATATGAGAAAGGGGAGGACATAGCCAAAATCTGGCTGTGCTAGAGGCCTTTTCCAGGCTTTGACAAGAGCTGTTGGATTTTCCCACTCTGAGATGTGGCCCTATATTTCCTGTGGATGGTTGGCTACCAGGAATTCTTCTGATAGGTGTTGCTTGACCTGCACTAATTCCAAGTCCATGCAAGAGGTTTGTAACTTTGCCTATTTTACTCTTTTTTTTTTTTTAAGATTTATTTATTTATACATACAAGCTGGGGTACAGGCCAGAGGCGTGGGGCGGCAAGTGGGTTCACCAGAGACAGAGTGGGGAGCAGAACAGGCAGATTAGAAATACACTGCTAAGGGGAGCAGTGGGCGAGGCAGGAGAGGTCTGCCGCACCATGTGGGAATCTCCCCTGCTAGGCGTCGAACTCTCATCCACGCTGCCGACAGCTCCACAGCACAGCACTCAACCGCTGCGCCAGAGCGCTGCACCACCAGGGAGGCCCTGCCTATTTTACTCTTAAGTGTATTCTTATATTGTTGTGATGTGGACCCCCCCATCCCAATAAATTTATATTGTGGTTATATATATATTTGATTGAGTCATAAGTAAAATCTTTCTGCTTCCAAGAGGTTGGCACTTTTGAGATCCAAACCTGGTATTACTCATTATCTCCACCATATTGAATTATACCTTTGGTTGAACTCCTAGGTTGCCCTATTCAAATACATCAAAATCATTTAAAAATTCTGCATCTGTTGGACTGGAATTCATCCTTTTGTCTTCTTCCTTGAGTTCTAGTTCCAACCAATACTACCGCACATTGTAAATCTAACCCCCAAATTTTTTGTATTACTCTCCTTCATTCACTTTGACTTAAATATTCCCATTTTCTTCATAGTTTGAAACAGTTGGGTTTACTACCCTGTTCATTCTCATTCACATATAATCAGGTTTGGTACCTGCCACCAGGAGTCTAGTTCCTGGCATTAAATAAAGTATGATGGTTGAAGTTCCAAAACACTTAGGTATAACAAGGCAATCACCTCCCTTGTGTTTCTGCTAATGCAGCACAAGATAATGTTAGCTTCTGAAGCTGCATAGTAAAGATCTTCTGTCCCTAGTGCACACTATGCTAATAAAATCATCTCTGTCCTGCTCTACTTCAGGTGAACTTGGCTTCAAATGGAAGGTTTTTTTTACATATATTTTATCTATTTTAAGTTATTAAATCTTGTGTGCTGTTTCAGACAGTTGAAAACTACCCCAGACTCTGTCAATGAACAGATAATACACCCACTTCCATTTTCTGTGATTTACCAATCAGATAATCAGAACATTCTAGAAGAAACAAAAGGTAGAGTTCAACAAGCTGTTTATAGAGACTTCCTTCCAAATTAACACTGCTTTTAACGTTTACTATTTTCCATTGTTTAGTTAGTGATGAATCTGTGCACTTCTATTACTATCTCATAATCCTCTGCTATGCTCAGTGAATGATTGATAAATACTTTCAATTGAAATCAAGATATTTGTTAGTTGTTTTTCCCTTATTACTACTCTGATAATGCAAGCTATAAAAGCAGAAGTAGTTTTCTCTGTGAACTTTTCTGCCTTCTACTGGCAACTTTTAAAAAATATAATAAACAAAAATATCTTAATTTGAAAAATCTGCTACAGAATTTTGCTTAGGATTAATGTCAACTACACTTCCATTTCTTAATGGAATTTTTGTATGTGTTATGATTGTTGCTTAATAACAACAAATTTTGGAATTATTACTTTCTCTGAAGAACTTCAAACTGATAGGTTATTTCCGCCTACCCCATATTTACTGATGGTGGTTTTTGTATTCACTAAAGACAGCTATGAGTTATGACAAGTTACTCATAGTCTAGGGTTGTAAAAATTCCCCGAATTATCTTAAAAGTTCATAATAAATGTAAAAAGCAGTTCTTAGATCAATATCAGTAGCAATAAGCGATATCAACATGGTATCAGCCACAATATCAGACGATTGTTCTTTATGGGAGTATATTTCTACCTCAAAACAGATTATCCTATGTATATGAAATGTCACTTTTACCTCCCAGGTTTGTTCTTCTGTTGCGCTGGTGTTTTTTCCAAGGACTGTTTGTCAGGTTACATTTGTAATTCCCTGATTTTTGAGTCAATTGTCTCTGACAACCATTTGAGTGGTAACACTAAGACAAGTTTTTTCTCTTACTTAGTATAATTAAACCTGCATGTGCATCTTTGATTTTCAAAAGTCAATCAACTAGCACTGAGTCCTTAAAGTTTTGTTTATATTGTTGTCAAGGAAGAACCCTTTAGAGAGGAAGATTTGATGCTACAAAATGATGAAAAGTCAGGAATAAAGAACTTCAAAACAACAGATACCTCATTAGATATAAGTGTATTAGATCACATATTTTAAATGCATTAATGAAAGAATAACTGCATCATAAACCTGATTCTAATGAAATGCAGACATGGGCTTTTCCTAGACCTAACTATGAAGATTTAGTATTCTTTTTAACACAAAATTTATTTTTAAATGAATCAGCTGGAAAATATTCTTGGACAATAATTATTTTTCACACCCACCCACAATTTATCTAATATTTTAAAATTTGGAATTTGGCATGTTAAAGTTTCTTGAAATAGAACATTTCCAGATTGGGGAACTTGCAGCAGCCTGGATTTTTCCCTGACTCCTCACGGTAGGAAATTGATTGGTGGCAAAATGAGGACAGTCTGGAAGCACCTCAGCAAGGGATTATAGCCCTGGCATTTAGGACAGAACTTCTTTGGAAAAGGTCAAAAGGGCAAATGTTGTGATCCTTGAGAGTATAATGCAGCCTCCTAAGAAACAACTGTGTATCACTGTTTATTGGTAGAACTTTCAACACAGGATACCTGTGTGTTAAAGGCAACTGGTTGGCCATTTTTTTTAATCAATAATTTTTAGGTGCAGTGGGAAGCAAACATCATTAGGGTTGAGTATTGGAAAACAAAAATCCTATAGTCCGTTTCCATCTACCAGTGGGGCACTTAGGTTGCTTCCGAATCAAACCTATTACATTATGGGGCATAGAGTTTTAGGAATAATTTTACATTCTTCACATAGATACTCAGAAGTGGGATTGTTGTACTGTAAGGCATTTCTATTTTTAGTTAAGAAAGGTCCAGGCAGCATTCTGAACCAATTTATACTCCCACTAAACATGTATAAGTCTTCCTCTTCCTCTGTGCAAACCATGTCTGTCTTGACCACAGTATCCCTGCGTGCCTAGTATAATTGTAGATATACAATAAGCATCTAGCAAATACATTTTGGATAGAATATGAGGTTCTAGAAGTAAAACCAGCTAATACTTGCCTAGTACATAGTCTCAGTATTTTAAATATACTTATCATATAAAGCTGAACATATCCCTATGAGGTTGGTATTAGTATCATGTCTACTTTATTGATGAGGAAACCAAGGGACAGGTTTGTATATGACTCACTCACACCTCACACTAGTAGGTGGCACAGCAGACATGAGACTGAGCAATCGTTTTCCAAAGGCACCTGCTTTCAACACAGTGCAGCATGGCTTCAAAAAAACTAAATCATAATTCACTATAATTTATGGATTCAAAAACATGAGTTTTATGCTTGGCATTTGTTATTTTCATAACTATAGAAACATGGTCAGTTATGTACACACAGACACAAGATAAAATGTACTTTCTTTGTGAAATTAAGTCACCCACATTAAGAAAATCTAAAATGTGCCATAAAAAGAAGCAATTGAAATTGTACCTTTTATTTATCTATTTATTTTTTGGGACTATATTGGAAGAATATATTTTCTGGAATATATTGAAGTAGAAAATGTACCATGAACAATTTATTGTTTGAAACACTAAAGTGGCTTTCTGGCAGACTAAGATAATACATCTTCTCAGTATAATATTTTATTTGAATGATAGAATTGTTGCATTTAAACTTAGTAATGCTACATTTCTCCAACTCAGTTGGTGGTATATATTTTGAGATATATGATTGAAGAATCCAATTACACATTTCAGGAAAAGGGCATAATGAACAGCCCAAAAAGGGGGCCTTATTTAGAAGTATAGCAATCATGTTTTTGCCTCTAAAGGAAAAAAATAAAGGCTCGATGTGAGGATTAATGAACCATATGCAAAATTTATTGAATAATTTATTTGACAAAATAAAGGGTGTATATGAAAGAGGTATGTGAAAAATTAGCATTGTCATTTCTGGGGTGTTTAATATTGTAGTAAAACTGAAATACAAAAGGGGCTGTAGAGCTGGTTAAGATAGACAATTTTATCACTGAAGAGTAATGATGCAAGCATGCTGATGTGTTTTTGATAGCACAGGGCTGTCATGCTCTTACCAAGTCTCTAGAATATTAAGAAATCCCTACAAAGAAGGTTTCTTTGTTTAAAATCAAGTTTAAAAATATACATATGCATCAAAGGAGGCATCTGTGTGGAAGCACTAACAATGTTTGAGAAGTTCATTTTTTTATTTTTAAAATGTACATTTTTACAAACATGCTATAGAGTCAGGAATATAAATGTGCCTTGTCTTACTAATTAGATGAGACCCTGAAATTGTGTCTCCAGAAAACACGATTTCCCTCATTGTTCTATTATAACTCATATTTGCATCTCAAATGTAAGAAGTGATTCACTCAGAATACTTTCATGCATGGTATATATATCTTTCCAAAATGGCTGTAAAAAAGTAATCAAAAAGTAAACAAATATCACCAGCTTAGCACACTTATCAAAACAAATAAAGTGGATTTTACTCAAGGAACCCCTCAGCAACAGGAACAAACATTCAGAATCACTGATCACTTAGAAGATGCAAACAAGAACCTTTATTACCCAGAAATTATGGAAATTTGCTTTCCCAAACTGCCTGATTAAATACTTTAATCCAAAGCAGATAGCTTCAGAAGTTGTTATGAATCACTTCCAGGCCTGATTTCAACATGTTCACAAATTTTTCTTGACTAACTAATTTGTATCAAGAAATATCTAAGTCTGCTGGTGCAAGAATGTAAAGTGGAATAAAATAGTCCTGGTTTGAAAGAGTTTATTCAGTCAATCAATATGTAGTGTCCCCAGGCACTATTCCAGGACTAGGGCTATCGTGAAAAAAGATAAAATACCTGTTCTCAAACAGTTTACATAATAATCATACTGACAATAAACTATCACTCAAATAAAGAAATCAAAACTAATAATATATAGGAGAAAAATGTAAAGAATAAAAATAAAGCAATTTTAGGGAAGAACGTGTTTCCTTTTATAGATGAGCTGACAAGGACAACCTTCTTAGAGTATGATATTTTTACCAAAATCTGATTGAATTTCAGGAGTGCATCATGGGAAAACAAGGCAGAGGAAAGTCCTATCCCTGAGGCAGAAATTCAATTGGGAAGTCTGAGGCCAGCAAAAAGAGCAATGTACTAGCACAGGTAAGGAAGGGAATAGGATGACTGTAAGCTTGGAGAAGTCACCTGCACCCAGATTATATAGCGTCATGGGAGAATTTTAGATTTTGTTGTAAGTGTGAAGAAAAGTTGTTGGTAGATTGATTGCAGGAAACAATTTGATATAACATATTTCACAAGATTACTCAGTTCAGAATATGCTTTTGAAGGTCGGTGGTATTGTGAATTGGTGCAGCCACTATAGAAAATACTATGGTGGTTTCTCAAAATATTAAATATAGAATGCCCCAGTATCCAGCAATTCTGCTTCTGAAATTACTATGTTGCAAAGACAGCTTCACCCTCATGTTCACTGCCTCGTTATTTATAACAGTCAAGACATATATAACATATAAACATATAAGATATAATGGCTAAGACATGCAATCAAGCTTAATGAGCACTGATGGAAGAATAAAGAAAATATATTGTACTATTTAATACTATTTAGCCATTAAAAGGGTGAAAGAATACTGTATGACCTCATTTATATGAAGAATCGTAAAAAAAAATCTTACAGAAAAAAAAAACAGATTTATGGTTACCAGAGGCTAGGGTGAGAAGTAGTAGAATTAGGTGAAACTAATTAAGAGATACAAATTTCCATTTCAAAGATAAATAAGGGCTGGAAATGTAACATACAACATGACGACTATAGTTAACACTGCTCTATGGTATATTTGAAAGTTACTACAAGAGTAAATCCTAAAAATTCTCTTCACTAGGTAAAACATTTCTATTCTATATGAGATGATGGATATCAACTCAACCTTTTTTGTGTCAGTCAACCCCCAATATAGGTAAGGCCAAACACTATATGGTAGACCTTAAACTGATACAGTGCGGTAATAGCTGGATTGAACTGAAAGAGAACAATGCCAGTTTGCAACATGATCGCTGAGAAAAGTCTACACAAGATGTCGTGAGGGTAAGAAAGGACTGTGTCTGGAGGAGTAGCAGAAGGCTTTACATTTACTTTTGAGTGTTAAAGACTAAATGAAGTTTGCTAGATGAAAAAGCAGGAAAAGCACATGTAAAGCCAAAACTTGTAAAAGTTTGTGGAGCAGTGTGGCGTTAGTATTCACTAGACAGTGAATGTCAGCGGAGGTTTTTATAATATATTCCTTCTCTCAGTGTGGAAGATAAGTGAGTGTAGCAGATGGAGGTTGAAAAATCATATAGTATAATCATTTTAGGGGGGAAACTATATTCATGGGAATTAAAAGAAAGATTGGAGAAGATAGCAGATATAAGCTACTGGCCACGGGGTATGAAGTGTGAGGTGTTAAAAATGACAGTGAGTGGTCCAGCTGTACAGATGGTAAGGTCTCTGATCCATAGCTGCTGAACAATAACCAAGTTTGCCAGTTTGGAGGATCAAATAATACATAGTATTAGGGGCCTTTTTAGCCACTCATTCCTTTCTTGAGCACTTGCTGCATGTCTGGTATTGTATTCAGCTTTAGAGAAACAAAAAGAGGGGTGGGTGTACCACCCTCAAGGGGCTCACAGTCTGGTGAGCTTGATTTTGCCTGAGTTTAGAGAGGTAGGCAGAATGTCTCAGGCTCTCAGCTGGAACACAGAAGTCATTGGGGGCTAGTTGTAGGTCTGTAATCTGCAGAAGTCAGGTGCAAACTTATTACATTCCCTGGATGTTCAGTTGCCTACTCCTGTGCTTCTGAGGTTTCATCCAAGATAAATCAGTGCTCACTTTGCAAGGTAAACATCGATTCAGCCTCCAGCCTGGATTATTGAGTCCCACAGGCTACTTCACATTTGCATTTTCATCCCAGTCTCTTTCAACTATATCGCTTTAAAAAGAACTTTCCTGTTTAAAAACGCTGTTTCTCTGAACAAACTCTTGCTTTTTTTTTTCTTCGTCAAACCTCTTACAAAATACAGACTTTTGAATTTTTTATTGAGGTAGTGTTGGTCTGCACTATTGATAGTATTCTAGAAGAGTAGGATCCCTCCCTTCAGGTGTTGTTGTTATCGCCAGAGTCCACCATAATAGTCTGTTGTGCTCCCTGCTAAGCAAAATACACCAGGAGAAAGACAAATACCAGGTGGGGTCACTTATATTTGGAATATAGAGAAACCAAACAAAAGGGCAGATAAAGTCAAACTAAAAGACTAACCTTTGAAGACATGGAAACAGTCTAAACACCCATCAGTGGATGAGTGGATAAAGAAATTATGGTGCATATACTCAATGAAATACCACCCAGGTATTTAGAAATGAAATCCTGCCTTTGGCAACAACTTGTATGGAACATCAGCTGATAATGCTAACAAAGCAAAGCCAGTCAGAAAGTGAAAGACAATTCCTTAATGGTTTCACTCATATGTGGAATACAAATAACCAAAACAAACAAACTGACAAAACATACCACACATAATTCTTAGACTCTGCGAAAAGAATGATGGGTTACTGGAGGGGAAAAGGAAAGTCAATAGCTCTATTTTAACGGAAAAGGAGCATTTGTATAAGACTTCAGAAGAAATGAATAAGAGGGTCAGAACATCAAACCCTCAAAAGATCAATCAATAGGGAAATACTTTGATTTTTTTCTGAAATGTTGGCTTGCTATACTCATTGTCAACTATCTTTGATTCCTTTTCAGAAGTCAAATAACTTTAAGTGTTATATACATATTTTAGCATTTCCTTTTATGTTGTATGCAAACACTTTGCATGCAAAATCCACATCTTTTAAAACCGAACCCATTGCCTGCCTGCACAGGTCTACTCTGCAGTATTTTATTTAAAAAAAATTTTTTTAAAGATTTATTTATTTATGCATACAAGCTGGGTTACAGGTCAGAGGCATGGGGCAGCAAAAGGTTCAACAGAGACAGAGTGGGGAGCAGAACAGGCAGATCAGAAATACACTGCTGAGGGGAGCAGCGGGCGAGGCAGGAGAGGTCTGCTGCACCATGTGGGAATCTCCCCAGCTGGGCGTCGAACTCACATCGCCGCTGCCAACAGCTCCACAGCACAGCGCTTAACCACTGCACCACCAGAGGCCCTACTCCGTGGTATTTTAAACACACATCTGAAGTTGGTGGCCATATGTGCTGGAACGCCAACTGCCACATTCATCTGATGACACAGGCAAAATTTGGACTAGCTGTCCAATTTAGATTTTGAAGTTTATATGATCTCTGCTCTGAACAGAACTACAAATCTCGGTGCTTTATTATACAAGAGATATGAAGTAATCACTCCACCAAAATTTTCAGGTTTCTAGAAATACTACCAGTATACAAATTTACTTTTGCCCTTGAATATAATAACATTGCCAAGCATACTGTTTCAAGTCAGCTTGATATTTCTATGCAAGGTTCATGTTTTTCATCTCTTGATTCAATTACTTAGAATACAGCCTTGAGGAAGCAGATGGTAAGTGGGTGAATAAAGACCTGAATTGCCATTCCATAATTAGTTAGCTATCTAAGTCCCAGGGATTAGTTGGTAAAGTGGGCTTTCTTCCCCCCAGAGACAGCATAGCTGAATGCTCGCCAAAGATGCCAATGTTAATGATTAGCTTCACTATATAGCTAAGTTTAAACAAAGCACATATTTCTAGACTAATTTCAGAGGTTTTGTTGCTATTTCTTAGTGGAAATAAGACATTCTGCTTCTACCACTACAAAAATTTCAGCAGTTACAGAGAAAGTCTGACGTAAGTTTTAAATTTTATTTCAGTGGGCCTCCCTGGTGGCTCAGGGGTTAAGTCTCTAAGGAAAGCTCTTCATATTCCGCCACATTGTTTAGTGGTCCATAACAGAATCTTAGGGATTTTCTTGGACTTTTCTTCCCTTTCAATTTAGACAGTATCAGGTTGAGCCATTGCTATCCCTGACTATTCCTCACATTTCCCTCTTTCCTCCACCTTCACTACCAAAGTATCTACATGGACAATTAGTATTAGCCTCAATTAACCAACATTGCTTGGTTAAACTCAAAACTCAGTGTTGGTTAATTGAGGATAATTCTTTTACTATTAGTAAAACATCAAAAGAATGAATTTTTTAAAATGAAGGACCTAGAATAGATTTCCTATAGGTAGTTCAATTGCTTTATTTTATATTTTTTGCCTAATAATAAATCATTTGCAATTAGAATACCAGTGAACCAACCTGTGCTCCACAACTGTGTAATGTTCTGTATATATTTAAATTGCATTTTCTTAATTATTTGATCAAGAAGTTAAATCTAACCCCATAATTAGTTTTCTTGAAATATATGCCTTTAAAACTAATGAGATTTTATTTTACTATGCTGTACAAGAAAATGTCAGAAGCAACACATATTTATTTTTTTTAGTAGATTATTGGTTTCATTTCAATCTTTAGTTATCTCCAAGAATATATCTGGAAATGTTAGAAGTCAAAATAGAAGGGAAATAAAGTAGAAAAGAGTTTCAGAAGTGCTAACTCTTTTCAGTTGCTTTATGATATGTTACCATTTGGTGTAATTTTTACTACTGCCACTTCTAGCAGAAATTACTGAAAAACAAATTAATTTTAAATTCTGGAAAAGTACCTTACGTGATTACAGTGATACAGAACATAGCCTGCACAGGATGAAGTCTAGGTAAACACATACTGTTTCTGCTCTCATCCTGGGAGAAAACAGCTGAATGTTACACACACAGGACACACTGTTTGGGTCCACTTACATGTGGGCTTTTTCTAGTGCTGGTTCTATATTTGCCAATTCAACCAACCATGAAAATCCATGATTGTATCCTGGGCCCATAGATCGGGAGGGATGTCTGTAAGTTAAGTTACAAATGGATTTTCCCTGCACAGAGGTCAGTGATTTAAGCCCCACACCCTATAGGGTCCACTATATATCTGAAAAAGAAAATGTCCTCAACATTGTGCAATAGTATTGCAGCACTATTTATAAAAGCTATGATATTGAAATAACCTAAGTGCCCCAAAACAGATGAATAGATCAAGAAGTTGTGTATATATACACAATACAAAACTACTCAGTGATCAAAAAAGATAAACTCATGCCATTTGTAGCAACATGCGTAGAGCTGGAAAGGATTATGCTAGCCTAAAGAAGTCAGAAGGGAAAAGAAAAATATCAGATCATTCTACTTATAGGTGGAATTTAGGGAAACTGAACAAAGAGTCAGGAAAAAGACAAACCTGCAAGCTGACCACAGATCTGAGGCACACAGCAAGGAAGGGGGAGAGAGAGGGGTCAAAACGGAAGGGAAGAGCACAAGAGACAATGGTGGTGGCTCACAGGTGCTATGGTGGTGGGCGAACTATAGGGGCTATACTTGAGAGGAGAAATCAAATATTTTAGAAAAATGGACAACGACATAAAAAAATAAATTAACTAATTAAATCATAAATATATATAAAAAGAAAGTGAAGTCCTCTTGACTGGTGCTTGTGGGCTTGATGGTAGGGACACAGGGTATATTAGATTTAATGGGGAGAGGGAGGTAGGTTGGTGAGGAGAAAGGACAAGGGTTGAGAATGGGGCAGGATTAGCAAGTACCCAAGAGTTTTGTGAGCACAGTAGGAGTTACTCAGTTTTCTAGAGCTCACCAAGGTTAGCAAAGCATGCATAACATTCAATAAAGTGAAGATGCACAGGAGAGATAATGACCACAAAAGAGAAAGGAGAAAGGGCAAGTAAACTTAAAGGAAACACAGAGAGGGCAGCAAAGTCCTAGAAGACACTGCGTAACTCTAAGTTTTCAGGGAAGTTCTTCCTGCATTATCAGATCAAGAGCAGGTTGCAGATCCTCTCAAGGAAAATACTTTGCTTTCCAAAGTAAGTGAGGATTGGTTGTTAAAATTTAATTAGATATAGTACTTTTTAACATTAATGCATATTGTATAGTTATAATGTATGATTATTTGTAAGCCTACAGTCATCTTTCGTCTTCAAAGTTTCAATTAAAAATTCCAGGAATTGATTATTTTTATCACCGTCTGATGACAGGCATCAGATCAGGTTACTCTTTCCTTTCTGAACTATCTCAGAAAAAAATTTGAGAAGAGAAATAGATGTTCATCATTGAAATAATGAAAAACAACAACAGTTACATAAATACAGTTGAGTGTAATGAACAAAATTTTTGATATTTTGAAAATTATTTGAGAACTATTTTCATCATGATTATGTTAAATCTTCCAAATCATTTTATAAATGAGTAAATATATTAAGTCATTATTCGGGGGTCATTAGTGCATTTTAAACCATAATCATTCGGTGGCTAACAGTGGGAGGGGAGGTCTTTGTAACCAAGGTCCTTTAACTCTGTTTTCAAGAAGCCTAGGGAAAATGAAAAATTGAAGACCAGCTCACCCACACATAATGATAGATCATCTTCCTTCCTCTGCTTTCCTGTTTTCACAAGTCTCATTTTTTCTTTATGCTACATGATTCCTACCCATTTTTCCTGATATCACCCTATTTTCTCTTTTCTTCACTTAAAAAAAGAACACTAAAGAGGAAAAGAAAAAAGGGAAATGCTATAGAATAATCATCCTGTTTTGTTTAAATATATCCTTAAATATAAAAGAGTAGTTTATTTAGCTTGCCTTAAACTGTGCATTTCTTGGATTCTCATTAGTACTTCTTACACATGTCACTGCAGTAATTTAATCAACTTTATTTAGTTTCTGACTTTTCTAGCAGAATTTGCTCTGTGAAAGCAGATTCTGCTTGTTTACTTTTATATCTTTGGCATCAGTCACAGTACATTGCACATAACTGGCGCTGTGGATTTATGTGAAAGGAAAGTTTTCTTAGAAAGGCATTTATTACTCTTGATTCTATTCAACCTTAGAATGAGAGGCATTAGCCTAGCAGAAACCTATAGCTATACAAAGTCCCTGCCCTTGTGCATCTTGCATTCTTGGAGGGGCTATTAACCAGAAACAATTACAGGGATAGATCCAAGACACACACACACGCACGCACACACACACACACACACACACACACACACACACAAAGTATGGATTAAGAAAATGATGGGGCAGAGATTTGTTTCAGACAGAGTTAATGTGTGAAAGCAAATAGGAGAAAGGTAAGTGTGCAGAAGTCAAAAGGAAGTAACTCATGGAGGATCTCAAGCAGCCTTGGTGGGGATTTTATATTGAGTTGATGAGAAGCCTATGGAGGGTTAATTTCAAAGTAATGAGAGAATGTGGTTTCACTTGGAAAAGCCATTTGGCTATTATATAGTAAAGCAGTGGGGGTATCAAGGAAAATACAACAGTCTGGAAGAAGAGATCAGAAGTAAGCTAAGTTTAGAAGCAGGGATGATGGCATGTCATTATGGCATTGAGATGTTAAATAATCAGCTTAGCACTGAAATTTATATAATCCTTAGTACAAGATTTTGTGAAATGGTGGTCATAATTCTCATTCTCTCATGTAAAGATAGTCTGTTTGGTTCATTGCATTTGAAGCAAGATAATAAGGCATTCTCAAGCGCTTATTGTAAGAAATTTAAACTTTTATTAAATTCTCTTGGTAAGTACCACAGTGATCATTCATCTTACACAAAATCTTTCTGAAAACCCCCTTTCACCATCTCCTTGTCCTCTGTTTCTTATGTGTCTCAACAGGTGACAACATCCTCTCTTCCCTGCAATTCTTCCTCAACCAGCTCAGTCAGCACTTGTTCCTCTTCCTCTTTCTCTCTTGTCAGTGTGGAGATGACTGAATTGGGACACTCTTGGTCTCTTAAAAAGGATAGCTACACTGCTGGTGGGAATGCAAATTGATCCAACCACTATGGAAAGCTGTATGGCGTTTCCTCAAACTGCTAGAAATGGAACTCCCATATGACCCAGCAATACCACTACTGGGAATATACCCAAAAGACACAAAAACACTAATTCAAAAGGATACATGCACCCGCATGTTTATTGCGGCACTGTTCACAATAGCTAAGGTACGGAAACAACCCAGATGCCCAAAAATAGATGACTGCATCAAGAAGATGTGGTACATGTACACAATGGAATACTATTCAGCATTCAAAAAGACAAACACATGCAATTTGCAGCAACATGGGTGGATCTAGAAGGGATCATAATCAGTGAAATAAGCCAGAAAGAAAGAGAAAATTATCGAATGGTTTCACTTATAACAGGAATATAGGGGAGCCAAACAAGAAAGCGACATTCAGCAGGGAAGGAGGGGAGGGGGAGGGCTCAAGAGGGGGGAAGAGGGGAGCACGGAGGACTATGGTGATGGCTCCATGGGTGAACAGGTGGTGTGTAACTTATGGGGAACACACAATAATGTAAAAGATACGAATAACAAAAATAAATATATATTATATTTTTAAAAAAAAAGAAAAAAAAGGGATAGCGAGGTGCTCTTCTGGGTATTTTTGATTTCTCCATTCTGTCATCACTTGCACAGCACAGTGGAAGTCAGAAAGTGAGTTGCTACAGAGGCAAGGCCACAGGAGCTTGTGGTCAGGATGTGGCAGGAAGAATTGGAGACTCACACACTAATGCATATTGCTCCTCTGCATTTACTATAGGCCACAGGCCAGAAAGCACAGGACTGAAAGATCTGGAAATTAGGTTAAACTGAATTAGAAATATTAACAGGTCATTTTAAGAACAATATTTGAAAATAATTATTTTGCTTTTTGGCAACCAAAATTGAAATACTTATATTCATAAATGTCTTGAAAATCAAAGGAATAGGCTTATGTCACAAAATACATAATGTATTATTCAGGTGTGAGAATATCTTAAATTTTAACTGATTTAATATTATTTTGAAAACTCTTATTTGGGATGTCTTGAATATTCCTTATCTTAATGATTCAACTTATAGATTTTTATTGTTTTTTAGATTATAGGTGTTTCTATTAAGTTTTCTACATTTATTTATTCAGTTATTAAACATGATTGCCATACTGGTTGTTTTGTATTTTAAAGTATGACTATGATTCTTTGTTTATAAAATCCTGGACAGATCAATTTTGATAGGACATTTGTTTCATAGCAAAGAGCAAAATAATTTTAGATGGGATATACACTTGTCAGTGTTTTAATGAGTCATGTAATTACAATTTTTATTCCTTAGAGTATACTTAAATTTGATGGCAGAATATTAAATATACTATAATTGTGCTTTTAAAAATGTGCCTATTCTAAAAAAAAATGTGCCTATTCTAAAAAAAATGTTATCTGAATCAGATCTTTGTTTCACATATTTTCATTTGTTTTTATCTAATGCTATAACCTTTTATTATGAGCTTGTGAGAAAGGTCATTTTGGAGATATAAATGAAGCATAAGCCAAATATCTTTTTAAAAATAATCTACATTTTTCTGTTACTAAAAATAGTTTATTATAAATGATAAGTATAGAAAAACAAAAAATAAGGCAACAATTGCCCAGAATACCGCCATATTCAGATAAAACATTCATTTTGATATATTTTATTTCAGTTCTTTTTGTTTCTTTAAGTACATAAAATGATACTCATTTTATGTATAGTTACATATCTTGCTTTATGTACTGAGTGTTGTTATCAATAGCATTTTCTATGTCAATAAAATTCATTTTCAAAAAGGAAAATTTTGTAATAAAAGAGCTCTGAAGAATACAAAACAGGAAAATACTCTACCGAGAATCTCAAGTGTGGCTGATGGCCTATGTTAGGTTACAGGGGCAAGAATATGAATTGAGATGTTGTGATAGTTAAATTATGTGCCAACGGACTTTGTGTAGGTATATTTAACTTAGCCTGAAAACCTTGAGGGTGGTATATCAAAACAAGTTATGTGTTTGATGAGTTCTTATGAGAAAAAAGGGATAAGATATGATATTAAGGATAGAATATGTGGACTATAAAGTAAGTTATATTTTTACGATACCAAAATTTCAGAGGAGTAGGAATTCCCTTCAGAATAATTAATCATTTAAAAGGCAATACCCCATAGCTTAAGGTTATGAGTTAAGCTAAAATTAATCTTAAATATTAGACTGAAGCACTTTATTCACTTGTAGCATTTTAAAAATTAGAAGAAAAATTAGAAATGGAGCAGTTTCTGTTGATAGGCTATATTTAATTATCTGATCAGCTAAATGCTCATCAATATTTCTTGCTTTCTAATTTTAGTGCAAAATCCCCTTTGGATATAATGAAATAAACTAAAATGTGAAAGTAAAGCAGCATCCAGAACTCTGGATGTCTCTATTAATATTTAAAGAGTTTATACATAAGACAGCAAGAAACAGCTAAATGAGGAATATCAGAGAGCAACATTCAAAAGCTCCCAGAAATTAGGCAAATACTGTGGGTTATCACTGATATGTGGACTAGAGAAAAACCAAACAAAGGGCCAGATAAAGCCAAACTTAAAACTAACCCTTGAAAGCTAATTACAGAACTGAGGTTTCCAGAGGGTAAGGGGGGAGGGGGAGGCGGTGGTCAGGAAGAAAGCAGGTAGGAAGCTTGGAAGGTAGGAAGCAATGGATTATGATGGAAGACCATGGGTGATTATAGCGCTGGGTGCACTAAGGCAACAACACCTGAATTTGGGGGGGATCCTATACATCCAAAATACTGACAATGTAAACCAATGTCACCTCAAAAAAAAAAAATGAATGAAATAGAGCATTTCCAGGGTCATAGAAGTCCTCTGCTTTCTGATACAATTTCCCTTTTGCCCTCCCAAGCAACTACTCTCTTGCAATATTCTAATAATAATTTTCTTGTTGATGCATTTCTAGTCAATTGGAATAGTTTTCTCTATATTTGAAATCTATCCAATTATAATTTTTAATATTATCATCTGTGACTTTTTTCATATATATGTATGTATGTATCTATCTATCTATATAGATATATATAAGCTGTATTTCTTTGAGTTGCCACTCATCCAGAGAATGAAATTATCTGAATATATTATATTCATTCAGCTGTTTTATAATTGATGAGTATGTATGTGCATGTTTGTTGCCATGAAGATTTTTCTACATCTTTAGAAGTTCTCTTTTAAAACACAAAGTTTTGCTTTCAGGAAAATGGGCATGTAATTAGGCAAATAGTTGTGGACACGAGTGGTCTGTGACATTTACAATAATGCAGCCAAGATAGACATTTCTCCAAAGAGGACATACAGATTGCTATAGGCACATGAAAAATGCTCACCATTACTTAGCATCAGGAAAATGCAAATCAAAATCACAGTGAGATGCCACCTCACTCCAGATACCACATGAGAGTGTAGAAATGGCAAGTGTTGGTGAGGATGTGGAGAAAAAGGAAATTCCATACACTGTTGGTGGGATGAGACTAGTCCAGCCCCTGTGGAAAACAGTGTGGAGGTTTCTCAAAATATTAAAAATAAATCTACCATATGAACCAGCAATTCCACTCCTATGTATCTATACAAAAATGCAAAAGCCCTAATTTGAAATTAATATGCTCACTCTTATGTTCATTGTAACCCTATTTACAATAGCCAAGTTATGGAAACACCCTAAGTGCCCAAAGAGACACCCTAAGTGTCCACAGCAGAGTGGACTAGAAAATGTGGCATATATTCACAATGGAACACTACTAAGCGACAAAAAAGATGAACTCTTTCCATTTGCATCAAAATGGACAGAACCTCAGGGGATAACGCTAAGTGAAATAAGTCAGAAGTAGAAAGACAAATATTGGATGGTTTCACCTAAATGTGGAATACAGAGAAATAAAACAAAGGGTCAGACAAAACTAAATCAAACAAACCATATAATTCTGACTGTAGAATTAAGGCTACAGGGCAGGGAGGGGGAGGGAGGAAAACAAAGTATGGAGGGGCACAATGGACTAAGGTAGAGGACTTTGGGTAGCCCAGTTGTGGGTGTGGTAGGGTGACATGCACCTGAGGAGATGGGATCCTCTGCCTCTAAATCACATACAGTGATGTAAACCAATATTACCTCAAATAAATAAATAAACAAAATCAGAAAAAAATTAAATTAGTGCAGCTATACTTTACTCTTATAAAAACTTTGCATTATCAGATTATCCCTGGAAACTTCCACGAATATAATGTATTTTACAATGTAAGTATTTGTATATGTCTGTTTCTTTAAACATAAACTAGAAAATCTAAGTAGGGCAATTCTTACATAAATATTTCTAGAAACAAATACTATTTTACAAAATACGTAAGATAGATTGGAAGTTATTTAAAGATAACTTGGGAAGACTAGTATCTTTTCTTCAAATGTAGGAATTTTTTTCTCCATCCCTACCCCTTCGCTTAATCTATGGAAGTGTGCTGAACCACATGCCTGAACCATGTGTGTTTCGCCTGTCTCTTGAGTCCTGCGCTCTCTAACAACTGTGCGATCACAAACAGCTTACCCATGCTCTGTCATGGGCACACCAACTGGGGCTCCTCCTCCCTAGCCTGCCATTTTCTCAGCCATGGAAGGTCAAAAGCACCCACAAACTTGTTTAACATGAAAACCCAGAGTAAGAGTCCAATGTCATTGAGGATTATTCAAACATTTTCAAATGGACCTTTCCTTGTGTATTATGTTTTTCCAATTGTATATGACATATCCAAAACATATGTTCTGTATAGAAGCAAACCAGAGTTGTACTCATTCCTCTTTTTTTTTGTCTTTATTTAAATTGAGCATCAGTGAAATCTCAGCTTCAAACCGATTTGCAATGAAAACAAAATTTGATAAATATAAAAGGTGTTTTTAAAAACTGAGGGTAAAATCTTTAGAAGAGAGACTTCACTTGTTTTATGCATGATTTAAAAATAAGTACTTTCAAGTCCTAAAAAGGTATCAGTTGATCTGTAGGACTGTTTAAGTGGGAGATAGGCATTTACTCAGGCAGATGTTTATGAATTCTCTTGTGTGCTATGTTTTATAAGAAAAAAAAAAACTTGAAGACACTAAGAACTTAATGTTTGACACGTTCAGCAAAATATGCACAGTAGGATAAAAAGCTTGCTATGACTTTATTATAATTCATGTATTAAAATATTTATTAAATATCAACTATATATCAAGCCTTGTTCTTCACACTGGAGATATAAAGAACAAGATAGTAAATGCTCTTGACTGTTATATACTGTGGTTAGTGTCCTGAGTGAAAAAGAATGATGTGATAGAGAATAGAAACAACTGCCTTAGAAACAGCTAGAAAAATCCTCAGAGGAAGCATTGTTTATAGTCTTGATCTTTTCTAACAACACAAGTATATTTTTCTTTGTCTTGGTATTTCATTAGTCTATTACTGATCTGGGAGTAATTTAATAATTTTCATATGTATTACATGTAAATACCTGCTTATCAATTTGTCAGCTTTAAGCTACAGATAGATTTCATAACCCAAAGTCCTTCTATTTCATAATTATATATTATACAACTTTTAGAGTATAATTTCCTGGTGAAGCCAATATCTACCCCTGCATAGTCTAATGTGATTTATTTTAATGTAAGTTGACTTTTGGGCATAACTGTGCTTTGCTTTGTTTCCACTACTAGATTGTCAGCTCCACAAGGCAGAAAGTGGGTCTAGCCCTAGCACAAGGCTTTGTGTATGATATTAATTTTTTTTATTATTACTTTGAAAAATTTCTAAGTGAATGTTAACAGAATATTCTTTTACAATTATCTTTACCCAGTAGGGCCTAACTTTACAGATGTTAAGTTCTTTCAAATTTTGACTTAACCTTCACTTCCTCTTCATAACTGTAAAGGTTGGGGACCTTGAAAGGAAAAATCATCCCATGCCAAAGAATTGGTGCTGTGGAAAGCTATTTCTGAGCATTAACCATGTGCGTGTGTGTGTGTGTGTGTGTGTGTGTGTGTGTGTATGTGTGTACCTAATTTGTGCTTGGCTTTCTCTATTCCCTTTAATATTCTAATGATGCCATATTTTTTTATTAGACAGGAAAGAAGATTCCAGAAAGTACTGAAACAGAGAGCAGCTTCTCTGCAGGTCAGTATCAAACAGATTTCAGTTACTTGGTATCTTCACTGCTATTAGAATGGCAGGGTAATGAAAGGCAGACAGTCCGGATTAGAGATATATAATGGCAGTAGGGAAAACCATAGTGACTGATAGGGCATTGCTGAATTTTGAAAATAGTAATATGCACTTAAGTTTCTTCATACGTTAAGTAATTATACTATTTATGAAAGTTGTGTGAATACCCTATTTGTTGTTTGATCTAATCAATTCTTTTTTACGGTCAAAAAAATGTAATAAATATATGTCTCAGAGGGAAAGTAGGTGGCATGAACTCTCTCCTATACTGTTAGTGGAAGTGGGAATTCATTAATCCATTCAAAAAATGTCATGTACCACGCTTGGTTCTCAATGTTAGGGATATGATAGTGAGATAAATAAAATCCCTGCATCATGAAAATTACTTCAATTGGGTGGATATGAATATATATATATTAGTAAATAAGTTGGTGTTTTATGTAGGTTAAGGGAAGTGGGCTTGGGATATTTTAATATCGTGATATTTGAGCAGAGTTGTGAAGACGTGAACAGGCTAGCCATGTAGGTCTTTGAAGAAAGACGGAAGGAACAATTAGTGGTATGGCTATGAGGTCTATAGATTTGGAGAACAGGAAGTTGGGGGTGCTGAGTAAAGGGAGTGAGAGAGGAATGGGGATGATAGGAACCAGATCTGACTCAGATGGGTTAGAGGGTCACTATAGTCATCCAAACAAGAGATAATAGTAGCTGGGATCAGTGGGGAAGTAATGAAAGTAGCGCAGTCGTCAAATTCTAGATGCATTTGGTATTGTTTTTGAATGTAAAAGAATGACTTGGTCAAGGATGATTCTAGATACTGGCGAGGGACCCAGGCTGAAGACATCATCTCAGGATAGTCAAAGCATAGATGGAATTCAAATCCACAAAATGGGGTAAGATTTTTAAAGGAGTTAAGCAGCATAGAGAACGTAATAGGAAATGGAATGAAAGAACTATTAGATTCAGTTCACCATGAGGGAAGAAATAGAGTCCAGTGATTAAGATCATGGACTCTGTGGGAGTGTTGATATTCAAACCGCATTTTTTAGCATCGACTTATTGTTTGACAATGGAGCATAGGTAAATTACTAATTTTATAGTTATATATCTTATAGAAGTATTGTACATATTAAATGGAAACTACTCACCAGTTAATTAGAATACAAGTGTTCAATAAAGAAAAGTCATCATTATAGGTATTATCATTCTCATTATTAATATATGACAAGTTACAAGGAAAGACCGATGTTAACATATATCTTAATATTTTCAGAGAATAAAAGAAGTGGTTGGTAGGGATTCATGTTTTTCCACCATTACAACATCAGGTTTCCCTTTGCCTCTTGTGTATTCTTTCTAAGGACCTCAGTTACATCCAGATATCAGCCATATGATCAATTCCACACCCTAAATTTAATTTCTTGATTTCTCCTTTACTTTTACATTCTTGTGTCTAATCAGATGACTATTTCGTTTTTTTAACAGTTTACAGTATACATGTAAGCCCAATATTATATATACACCAGTCACTTACTGGTTGAAAGAACTTAATTAAAAGGATAAATCAGGAGAACTGATCCATGCAGTAGGTTGCATGAGAATAAGCAACCAAGGAGCCAAATATCTACATCCAAATGGATGGGGACCCAGAAAGGCATGTAGAAAATAAAGTTCAGAGGCTCTCCTCTGTTGTCAGGGGAGTTGGAGTATAAGTTCCCCAGAATATGGAGGGCAAGAAGAGGATGTTGGTGATACTACAGTCTGACCTAGAAGGGCTGTTTGTTTCAAGTAATGGAGTAAGTAATACAGTTACAATAATTAGGGACTTCAACAAAAGAAGCAGTGGTATTATGATTAAAAATCAGCTATTTTCCTAGATGTTGACTTCATTCAAATTCAATATTGCTAATTATCATGCATACCAAGTCTAAGTAAAATCAGGCAATGAGCCTAAAAGAATTCCACTGTGTTTCTATTTTAGCTAAATTGCCTTAATAGTAAACAGGAATGAAGTTTTAAAGATCATAAATGTAGTTGAAAGAATCCAAGTTTCCTCTTCTCCATTTAAATTTTACAGAATTATCTGTAGAATTTTGTTTCTAAGAACTTCTTTACTTTTATAGTTTTTAAATATGGTTGTTTTGTTTGTTCTTTTTTAAAAATGATTTATCATTGGTTTACAAAATTATTGTTTCAGTATAACTTTATAATCACACTGCACATATCAACAAAGTTCTAGTGCCTTTCCCCAGTCAAACTGACCTCTTCTACCCACCCTCCCTTCCCCTACCTCTGGTGACCACTTTCTGTTGTTGGAGTTGGGTAGTTTATATTTGTTTGCTTTGTTTCTTTACATTCCACGCAAGAGAAATCATGCAGTATTTATTTTATCTTTTTGATTTTTTACTTAGCATAATTATTTCAAATTCTATCCATTTTGTCACAAAAAGCAAGATTTCATATTTTTTTAATAGTTGAGCAGTTTTAAGTATATTTACCACATCATATTTTTTATATAAATATATATTTATTATTGTTTGTATCTTTTACATTATAGTGTATTCCCCATGGGTTACCCACCACCGATTCACCAGTGAACCATCACCACAGTCCCTTGCCTAATGCACTGGTTTTTGAGCTACATTTCTATAGCAGGGCACATGAGCTGTTTGTTTTTAATATGCTCAGTACCACATCATCTTTATCCAGAAATCCATCCATGGGCATTTGGATTGTTTCCATCACTTGGCCATTTTGAATAGTGCTGCTATGAACATTGGTGAATTAGTGTTTTCATATTCATATTCTTCAGATAAGAACCTAGCGGTGTGATCCACTGTTGGATCATATTGCAATTCTATTTTTAAGTTTTTGAGGAATCTCCATAATATTTTCCATAGGGGCTGCACCAACTTACATTCCCAGCAATAGTTTGAGAGGAACTTCTATATTTTAAAGCTGCAGGTTATTCTTAAAAGAATAACAGTGTCTTTCAAACTTTTTCAGCTAATTATCAACAATTCATTTTCCAGCAAGTTCTTACCTAGTACCAATGAATCATAATTTTAGGTGTTTCTAGAATAGTAACTGATAGAACTACCTAGGAACTATTTAGGACACCAGTATTAACTTGCAGTATATGAAATCATAAGAGGTCAATGGATGGGCTTCAGCAGTTATATGGGCTCCCTGAAATTACATGAAAAAATGTATATTTGTATCCCTATCAGTTTTTCTGGGAATAAGATCCTGAGAAATCATGGTTTTCTCAATCTTATTGTTAATGTTCCCAAAGTTTGGGCCCGCTAGTTTATCAACTGTTTAAAACAAAATATTTCTATGCAGACACTTCTGACTTTCTGTAGTCATTTTTCTCAAAATTTAGTTATCCTAGATAATTCCTGTATTTGTTTAGCTTTGTAGGGTTAGATAATTAGATGTTTAATTTGGGAAGTTTCATCTAACCACTCCTTCCCTCTGGTAAAGACATCTAATCTGGGTTCTGACATGTTTTTACATCAGAACTAGCATTTATGGGTTTCTTCTATTCTCATCCAAATAGCTTTGACCTTTTAAGATCAAGGATAGAACAGAGAGGGATTTATTTGTAACAAAATCCTGCTTTGCTTGATTTTGATGGGTTTGGAAGAATATTTTGGAGGACAGAAGAAAAAAGTGGCTGAGGAAGAGATAGGGGATAAAAGGGAAAATTAAAAGAAATTTCACTATATAGATATACATTTGATTCTTTGATAACTGACAAGTTTGCAGACACTGTATTACTAATCTGTTTTTCTTATGAAGATTTTCAGTTTAGTGAATATTTTTATGGAGTTAATTAACGATATTTCTTACATATACATAAGATGCCTAGTGTTGTTCTAGTCATCCAAGAGGACAGAAAAAAATTGAAATTGTCCCCTCTTCCCCTAAAGGATATATAATTTGATGGGAAAGTTAAAAAAATATATATATATATGAAAAAATGGTGAAATTATAGACTCACAGATATATATATATTTGTACATATACTATTTTTTTTAAAGGTTTATTTATTTAAACTGGGGTACAGGCCAGAGGCATGGGGCGGCGAGAAGGCTCACCAGAGACAGAATGGGGAGCAGAACAGACAGATCAGAAATACACAGCTGAGGGGAGCAGTGGGCGAGGCAAGAGAGGTCTGCGTGGAACTCGTGTCGCCACTACCGACAGCCCCACAGCACAGCGCTTAACCGCTGCGCCACCAGGGAGGCCCCATACATATACTATTTCAATGTGTGTGTGCATATATAATCATCTAAAATTATGTTTATTAAGATCGGTTTCAGATCTTGTTCATGTAAAAGTTAATTGGATCATTTTAAACATACAGTTATAGAGTATAAGATATTAAAAAAGAAGGTTAAATAGCTATTACTTTTTGATGTATTTTCTTCAGATTTCTTTTCAAAAACAGAAATGAAATAGTTTAGTACTAGCTAATACTCATTCTTTCCACTCCCTCTCTCCCTAGAGATAAAATTTATAAAAAAACCCAAAAAACCCTGATGTGTTACATTCCAGTAATAGCTATACATCTACACTACATATGTTTTACATTCCCAAAAAGAATATATTTTGGGAATTTCAAAATTTTGAATAAGTAGAATAGTACATATATTTTTCTGCCTGCCTTTTCTTCACTTTTAATTATTTCAGTATTTACACATGTTGAGATACTTGAATCTCTTTATTTTAAATGTTACAGAGCATTCTGTTACTTCAAAAATCTATCAGAAAGCACAGTTTTTATAATCTGGCTCAGTGATCATCCTTTTACACAGGTGTGAAATGTTCTCTAGAACAGACACCTACAAGTGAACCCACTGTGTCTACATCTTCAACTGTTCCACCTACTGTCAAATTGTTCTCCAATCTATTTTTACCACAGATTGGGATGACCAAATATGCCAGTCCTTATCCATGACCTTATATCTCACTGTTGTTTGAATTTAGTTAGTAAGGTAAGCACATTTCAGAAGCTTGTCGACCTTCTCAGTTTCCTGTTCTTCTGTCTGTTCCTTTCTTATGTCCATTTCTTATTAGAATGCCTTTTTATCCTTATTTCCAAGCCTAAACCATGCATGTTTTTTTCACTATGTTATTGTGTCTTTCCCTGAATAGATGTTGTAACTTATAATATTGTTCATTTAACAGCTTTTCACATGGTTGTTCATATTTCTTATGAGTTACTTAAGAAACATTCTGCATGCAAGGCATGGGACTGAAAGTGGGCATAACAGAAGGCAGTAAATAGCCTGGCTTGACTCTAAAAAGGGACACCTAAGAGGGCATCTTGTCCACCATTTTATTTTTTATATCAGACATAAACAATGATAATAATTTAGGCAGCTTGAGGTAAATGGCAGGGCCTGCCCAAGAATGAAGGAGAAAGTTTTTGAGTCCAGCTGTTCGAGGTCTATCCAAGAACTACCAAGCTAAAGGGAGGACTGTCTTGACATGCATGTAACCACTGGAAGTACTTCAGTGTCCAAAATATGTCACTGGGGAAGCTCTGATATTTTGCCACTAGAGCTAAACAATCCTTGATGACTTTTGATGAATTTAGATGTAATTTAAGATATATGTTTTTTTACAGCCTTACCACTGCAAAGTCTGGCAAACCTCTCTCCAAAAAATGTTTCCCCCTGTACATTGTTATTCATTATATCTAATACCTATTCTATCCTTGAGGCCATCACTTTATCTGATGTAAAGGCAAGAATGTTATTTCTTGTGGATTACTGCCCATGGTTAAAATTTCTGCTAACTGACAGACTTTTGAAGTTGTTTCTTCCAGGATATTTCTAATCATCAAGTAACTAACGAGAGTAACTTTAGCTGAAACATGAAGAATAGATTAAATATGCATGCTAATGCAAGAACTATTTATCTTGCAATTCATTGTTTTGCAATATTTTTCTGCTACTATTCTTACTCGGTTTTGTGTTTTTTAACCATGTCATATCTGATGTGGAATAAGCAAAGGATAGTATATTTTTACAAAGCTAATTATTTTTAAAATGACAGTTGATACAGATATAATTTTAAAAAATGTCGTAGTAAATACTTTGAAAATTCACTAATATATTTACTCTCAAAAGCAGAAGAGGGTAAAAGAACATATTCAGATTGCTTCCACAAACACCTAACAAATACACCACAGTTACAGACAAGAATATAGGAAAGGATTTGAAAGAATGAGGCCAATTAGGAAGTAGTTCACTGACACGGCAATCAGAGTTCATCAATTCAAAGTCAACATCTATCATTTCCACATATTCTCATAGGTGCCATGTCAATCAAAATGGAACAGAAGGAAAACATTTCTCAAGATTCATCAAAGTTTAGCAACAGTGACAGGTGCATGCTTCTCAAATAAAAACACACACGTCAGTGGGAAAACAAACCAGCTACCAGAGTTTTGTAAACTGTTACTACATTTTCGAAAGTAAATACTGATTTCTTGGCATATATAATTTTAGATTTGGATTAGCATCTAATTTTCATAATTTTATGCTGATGATGCTAACATTTTACATAGGTGTATTTGTCTGTTAACACCAACCCTTTCATCCATGTAAAATTTTGCCAACTAATATTCTGATATGAAGAATCTATATGTCTTCCAGGTGATTCTCATGTAGGCTAAAACCTTGAGGACCACTACTTCAGTCCATCGACTCTGGAAATACTGTGTTGCCAAACCGGTATTATTAGCTTAAATATTTTCTTATACTGTAAATGTAAATAAAGGACATGACTACATACTATATTACTAAAATCTGAACACATCAGCCAAAGAAAATCAGGATGCAATAGTATCTGTTGTTTTGTCTTTGAGTCACCGTTCTTCCTTTGAAGTACAGACTCAGTGATCAATTATTTTAACATAACTTAATAGCAGATATAAAGGGACATCTAAGAGGATTCTGCACTATTTGGCAAAGAAAAAGGAAATCTAACCCATATCAAATTTTATAAAACAATTTTTCACAAAATATGTTAAGCTAGGGATCATAAAGTTCCTCCTGATGTCATTCCCCAGCACATGTAGATTGGAAGGATTGTGTAATGACTCAATCCCATTACATGTGTTTTCTTAATTAGAAAACTATTGTGTCTAAGCTAGAATTTAATTTACGAAAGATTAAAAACAGTAATAATTAATGTTATTATCAGATTGAAAATAAAATGTTATGTTTCAGATATAACAGTTGAGAAGACAGCTATGTGTGAAGATGTAAGTAAAAACCAAAAACACAGGCATACTTTATCCTTAACTAAAGGGAACATACTGTTGCTCTAACCGTCAAGAAAAACTTTAAAAATCAAAATTAGGACTTGTTCAAATTGAAATTCTCAAGATATAAGGGCGAAAACAAATATTAATTGCTGCATTTTAGAAGTGTGATTTAGTATTTTTTCGTTAGTTATGAAAAAATAAAAATCAAGCATGTTAGATTACTTATTTTAACATTTATTCCATAAATAGGTAACAAAGAATAAACACTAAAAAATTATCTTTTATAAGTTTTAAAAAATAGTAAAAAAATCTCATACAAAAATTCTAATTTAGAGGATCACTTAGATACCTGTGTTGGTGAAAAATGTAATTAAGATATTTGGACATCTTTATTGTGATTATCATGAAATGTAGATTAGGGAAGAAATGTCACTTTGTCTTACTGTAATAAAATTATGTTTGGCTTATTGCCATTTTCAGATCAAGCAACATTGTCTCGATCATTATTCACTGTGAATATCCTGCTCTTATTGCTTAAGTTTATGCCTTTGAATTCAGTTTCGATTGTATTTGCACTGGTCTTATTGTCCACAGAGAAATAAATACATTAAACAGATGTCATTAAAAGACATGCTAATGTAAAATCAGGTTTTATCGCTTCAAGTATTTATGTACTTCTATTTTTTTTAAAGATTTTATTTATGCATAAAAGCTGAGGTACAGGCCGGAGGCATGGGGTGGCAGAGGGTTCACCAGAGACAGAGTGGGGAGCAGAACAGGCAGACAGAGGGAAATACACTGCTGAGGGGAGCAGTGGGCGAGGCAGGAGAGGTCTACCGCACCATATGGGAATCTCCCTGCTCGGGTGTCGAACTTGCTTCTTGCTTCGCCGCTGCCGACAGCTCCACAGCGCAGCACTTAACCGCTGTGCCACCAGGGAGGCCCTTTATGTACTTCTAGATTAGCTTTGCACAAAGTTTGAATCATTAAACTGTTTTCGCTTTTTGAGATCTAGTTAATACCTAAGTTTTTGAAACTTTTAAACAGAATTGGTGTAAGTACAGGTAGAGTGGGAAGAGAGCTGACTTATCACTTTCAAAATGTGAGGGGACTTCCCATACTCCCCCCCCATCTCTGTACTTCACTCATGATGAGCAAAGCAGGGGGTGAATGAATGGCAAGCTGTGGCATGGAGATGGATTCCAAACCTCCAAACTGACTGTGACTGAGGCCCCAAAGCAATACCTCTATCCAGCCATAACTAGCAAAACTTGGAATGGGATTACTTTCCCATTTGCCTTCCAGAACTAGGCAGGTATGAAAGAGAGGTGGGTCCTCTGTTGAGAAACAACTCACATTTCCATATTCTGTATGATCAGCGTTTTCTGAGCAGAACTATTGACAACATGGGTTACAGGATGTATGAACAGAAAACAAGCCTTGCACAAGTTTTACAAATTTTTCTCTCCAGGATCCATTTGTTTACATTGCAAAGGTTTCATAACAACTTAGGGATATCCCCTTTCTTCCCTTCCCAGAGGGAATTTGTTCCCATTAGGAACAGAGGTTTCTCTCTTTCCTCAAAATGAAGGTGAAACATTCTTGCAGCAGTTCCTACACAATTTCTAAAAGTCATAAACTTCAGGTCCTATCCTAGAGTAAGGAGCTCCTACTCTTTACATAAAAGGTGACATATGGAGGCAATTCCAATAAAAATCCCCACATCGTTTCATGGTAACATAATGAGCTAGTTGAATTTTTTGTGAAAGAATAAAGATCAAGAATATCCAAGATACTACCATAAAAGAATGATGGAGAGCTTGCACTACCAGACACTAAAACATAAAACTGTAAAATTTAAGGCAATGTGGTATTAGCACAAGGATAAAATGAAGAAATCAATGGAATGAAGTCAAGAAAGAGTATCATGCACATAGAAAATTTGGTTTATGAGATCAGTGGGAAAAAAATGACTATTCCTTAAATCGTATTAAGCCAATTAACTATAAAATGAAAAAAATAATGAAAATGAATCATTTTATAAACGTGCAAAAAATTTCATTCCATGTGATTTAAAGACCTAAACACGTTAAGAAAATCTTTATAATTTAAAAAGAAAGTGATGTTAATGACCTTGGGATAAACAAAAATCTCTAGCCACTGGCCAGAACTCTACCTCTTTGGGAAAATAAATTATAAGCTAAAAACAATTGACTTCCAAAACACTGTTTTAATTATCTTGTCAATAATGTCCCTGTAATATGATACTTGAGACACAAAATTATAAAGAAGAAAAAAATAAAGTATGATTGCAACGATGGTGGGCTGTCCATAATATTAGTTGGTACACTTCAAAGTATAAGAAGGGCTTGGCAATATTTTAAGTCAAACATGTAACTTCATGTGACATTTAAATAACATGGCATACTAATTGGTAAAATGTATGGAGAAGATTCTAGTTCAAAAAGAGGAATAATGAATATGTGTTATCATAAAGTGTGATGAATAAAGCTTGGAAAATTTGATGTGAATTTTTAAGTTGTAAAATATGCACCTGCTTTTGCTTTATTACTAACATGACTTCTTCTTGGTCCCACTGAGTATAACACCAGGACCCAATAGTTGGCCTGTTATTAACTAAAAAACATCAGAGCTCCTTGAATAAAAGCTGATTGGATGGCTCCATACAATGAAAATCTTGATAGTTCTAAGATATTTTGCTGCCAGAAGACAATAAAATGATCAGTTTAAAGGGAGCCTCTTTGGCCTAGTTGTGGTAATCTGAGTATTAGTTTAGAATAGAATCATGGCAAATTGTATGAAATATGCTAAAGAAATGGCAGAAAACATTTCTAAACATATGTAAGAAATACTTAAGCTGCAAATTCTATTAGGGTAAAAACTCAGCGTATTGACAAAGAACTGCAATTTGATTGGATAGCATAAAATCACTTCAATTCCAAATAAGTAATTAATATTAATCTATGAAAGACATTATGGCAAAAAAACAAACAGATAAGTGCAGTGAATAATAGACCAGATGGCAAAAACTAGGAAGTAAGTGAATTTGATGATTCTATTTCTAAAAGAAGAGATCCATTTCAGGTCAAACAATCCTGCAATATTCTCCCAGCATCCTTCTTCCAGTCACTAATGTTAAAGGCTCACTGAATCCATCACAATCCTGAATCTTCAATCAAGTGGCTCATCCTGCCAAGGTGGAAATTCTGCTTCCCAACTTCCCACTTGTTTTTAATAAGTTGCTATCTCCACAAGTAATATTATCATAATAAATAATGATGAAAAAAAGTAATAGAATGAATATTTGGTAGAGGGTTTAAGTACATGTAGTAACATACTTGAAACCATCATGCAGTCTTAAAGACTATTTCATATATTACTTTAAATATGTTACAGTCAGGAGAATGTGATTTACTGAATTTTGTTCTGTATTAAATTTATAAAGGTTTCTTATATGCTTAGAGAATATGTAGATTAGTTATTTAAAGAACTTGAGAAAATCAAACAAATCTGAGCTCATGATTTGAAATGTCTATAGAGGTTTAATTAAACTTTATTGTAAATGCTCCATTATCTAGGGAATTAAATCTATCAAATTTATTAATTAGGCAATTATCAAAGCAAAGGTGAATATTTTAATTTTAATGCTAAATTACTAATTTATAAGTAAAATAAGAGGTTTAGTGATTTGATATTTAAGACTTAAGAATTAGGTACTCTTAGGGCCTCCCTGGTGGCGCAGGGGTTAAGCACTGCGCTGTGGAGCTGTCGGCAGCGGTGATGTGAGCTCCACGCCCGGCCGGGGAGAATCCCACATGGTGCGGCAGACCTCTCCTGCCTCGCCCGCTGCTCCCCTCAGCAGTGTACTTCTGATCTGCCTGTTCTGCTCCCCACTCTGTCTCTGGTGAACCCTCTCACCGCCCCACGCCTCTGGCCTGTACCCCAGCTTGTATGTATAAATAAAATAAAATCTTAAAAAAAAAAAAAGAATTAGGTACTCTTAAATAAACTTTAATAGGCTGAATTCCAATCAAAACACAAGTAATTATAAATATGCATTATTATATACTGGAATACTCCTTACACACTAAAAAACAAACAAACATGGTAACCAATTCATAATTTAAGGTGGCCATGTAACATAAGGTAGTGGTTGTTTATATGTACGCGACTTTTCAAGTTCTATAGATCTGGAATACAATCTGAGCTCTGCTAGTTTCTAGCTATGTGACTGGGCAAGTTACTTCACCTCCGTGAGCTTGAGTTTTCAGTATTAACATGGGGATGGCAATAGTATCTTCATTCTTTTGAGGACTATTCTAAATGACTTGCTTTAGGTCTTCGTACAAATAATACAAATGGAAGTTATGTTACCACAAGTAAATTTACTTAACATTACTTATAAAACTATTATGTGTCCAATGAGACCTGATTTAGCAAGGAAAGACTTTGGGGAGGTAAATGGGTAACATTTATATGACGAGAGAGATTGCAGGAAATTTCAAGTTGAGGCTCAGAGCAAGAAAACAACATCAAGCAAAACTGGAGGACTGTAAATGAATGGTTTTACCAAAGGTTTATGTGGAAGAAATAATCATGAGAAAATGCAGTACATTCAGATTGTAGGAGATCTGGAATAACAAGAGTTTAAGTTTAAATTAGATGTTAGTCAATAATGGTTAAATTATTAACAGCTGTGCAGTATAAAAAGATAATATTCTAAATATTGAACACTAAAACTAGATATAAGTGGAATATTGTCAAAATGACATGTATTAACAGGTTAAAATATATGGAATGCAAAATTGCATCCCCAAGCATTTTCCAAGGGTAAAATTATGTTTTATTCAGTGGAAGTGCATTTAAAAATGTACAACGTTGTGATTTTTTTAAAGATTTATTTATTTATGCATACAAGCTGGGGTACAGGCCAGAGGCGTAGGGCGGTGAAAGGGTTCACCAGAGAGTGGGGAGCAGAACAGGCAGATCGATAGAAATACACTGCTGAGGGGAGCAGTGGGCGAGGCAGGAGAGGTCTGCCACACCATGTGGGATTCTCCCTGGCTGGGCACCAAACTCACATCACCACTGCCGACAGGTCCACAGCATAGTGCTTAACCGCTGCACCACCAGGGAGGCCCCAATGTTGTGATTTTTGAAGATGACAGATTTTGCTCATGTGTTCTAAAGATTTAAATGATTGCACCACAGAACTATGACTCTAACACAAAAACTTCAATTCCAAATGATGGAATGGTGTTGAAGTCCTTAAGAAAAAAATAATCTTGATCATTAACTGAGAAAATGACACTGAAATACACTGATTCTTTTCCTTTGCTTTGCTTAGGAAACTTAATCACTTCACATGATGATATAATCATATATTATGTCAACATGGGATGCTTAAAACTAATTTTGTTCAGTGTGAAGCAGAAAGGATCTGACATCCTTATTATGTTAGAAATAAAAGGGAAGCTTTTAAAGAGTAAAACAAGTTGATTGTTGAAATAAAAACTACATATAATGCTACTTTGAGAGATTAATTCATTATGTAGCAATGATTTTCTCAGGGAAATAATGCTTAGTTTTAGGATGGACAATGCAGTTTACATAATTTTTCTGTTATTCTTTTATGTGAAATTATAAAAATTGGTATTCAAAGCAAAACCATTTATGGATATGCTTTTGAATCACTGAGGAAAAAAATTAGCCCAGAAGTTTTCAAAACATAGTTTCCATACCAACAGTGCAGGGTGACCAGCTACTCATATATTCCTTTTTTAGTTGTGCCTAAAACATATGTATATGACCACACATATGCATATATGTGTATATACAACACCCTTGCTAAGACACTGTACATGGAACATAAGTGCTGATATCTCTAGTTAGAATGATTCCTGGGTTTTTGTTTGTTTGTTTGCCCTTATAGAAGCAGTATCTCAATTGTCCTATGGTGGTGACATGAAGTATTGCATTTCAGGTGGAGTTCACTTCTCTAAGACAAAAACAATGTCAAATAACTAAACTTGCCAACAAACAATTCCTCTGTGGCTAACCCTGAATTGTCCTGGAAATCCAGCATAGACACCAATGTCTACTGGCATGAATCAAATCGATGTTGGGTAACTCTTCTTATGTTGCCTGCTTGGATGATTTTTCTATAGGTCTCCAACCTACTGAATGTTTTATCTTTAGCTTGAAAGGTATTTTAAATCAATCTTATTAGCCTGACTTGGCCCCTTTTATTTTGTTCTCCCATAGTGAGATTTTGACACTTTCCTGAACATTTCTACTTCTGTACTAGAAAATTTATGATCTGCTTTTATAAGTATAGTATAATTACAGCAATATTATTTTTTTATTATGAAAGGTAGTTTAAAAATGTTTTAAAACTTTTCTGCTTTTTAATGTGATAATACATTTTGATTTTTGTAAATTGCTTTTCATTTCTGTGATGTTTTCCTAATTATAATATATATGCTAAGTGTTATAAAGTTTTAATAAAAATCAGTTTTTAAGGGATTTAATACATTTTACTCAAGTAAGTACTATTTAAATGCCCTCAAATTACAAACTCGACATGAAAAAACCTTATTCAAAAAATTATAATTTTATTCCTTTACAAATATTTTTTAATGTTTTTCTGTGTTTGTGTTGCGATGAGTCATCTTTCAGTATAAATTTCCCCTCCTCTACCCTCTAACATTTTTCAGTGAGCAAGAGCTATTTGGTTGGATAATAATCCTGAAACTCATTAAAAATGAGTAACTATAGCAACCTCCATGCCACAGCCCACTCACTGCTGTAAAAGTAATAATGGTAAAATGTGTCAAGTTAAAATAAAAGCAAAGCAAAGAAAAACCAGACATGATATTCCATTGTTCATATTTTAAGCTAGTGTATGAAGCCAAATGATCACTTCACATTCTCTCGACCCTCTTGCCCCGTTTTCTTTTTAATCAGATTTGTTGTGGATTTTTTTCTTTTCTTTTTGTTACCATATATTTTTAGAACGTTCTAAATCATTTTGGCTTTACTGCTTTCCGGAACACTACTTCCTAAGCATTCACATGTTCTTGTTACTTTGATCTTAAGCTAGTCTATCTTATTAACCAAACTTGGTGTCTCTTTTGCCTTATCTGAAAGGAAGAAACCTCTAATGTTTTAAAGAAGGATAGTTATAAAACTTAATCATCTAGCATAATCCATTTCTTATCCTTTCAAACAACCAAACATCCAAACAGTAGATGGTTTTTCAGGATTCAAGTGCTTTCCCATCTTGCTGAAGGATTCTGAATTTTAGTCTCATAGTCTAGTTTACTACAACAAAAGGCCTATATTCCCAAATTAACTGATAGATCCCTAAGTGAGACTTCCAACATACCCAAGCATCTTTTATCTATGTACTCATTAAAACAAACCAAATGTATCATTTCCCAAGCTCTCTAAGTCCTTCAAACTATAAAACATTAGAAAAGTTACCTTACATGTGTGTATATTTCCACTATACTAATATTTCCAGATTTCCTGAGGTTGTTCATCCATTCTCTAAGACAGTGCTAGATTCGGTTCAGACCACATTTCCCCGGAGCCAGAAAGGGAGGTATCTATTTTGTCCTCCAACCATACATTTGCCTCATGTTCAGATTCATCCGTGTTCAAGCCCAAGCTAGTATATAAAAGGCCACCATAGATCATTTAAAATTTTTAGCTAGGAAATCATGGTGAAGTTAAATTAAGGCTCAGAAGTGCCACCTCCTAATACATGTAGGTTATCTTGTTTCACTTGCAGGTGTATTGTTATCTGGGACACCATTTTCCTGCAGGCTGAGAAGTTCTCAGGAAAAACTTTTTTCCCCTCTTTAATTGTGTTTTACCCTAGAGGGCACTGCCCTTTTGTACCTGAAGAACTATCATTAGATAGTTATTCTGTAGGTTAGGGCTTTTCATCTTTAGAAGTTTTCTATCAAAATGCAAATTTCCCTCAAAGGGGTAAGTGAATGGACATGCTGAGAGGCTATTTATTAAGAGGAATCTTTAATAAACTTTCAGCTTGGGGATTCCATTACCTACTAAGAGAGTATTTTGATGCAGATTTGAAACCAGAGGCTCTCAAAGAATGGCAGAGTATTCTCTAGGGCTAGGGCAGAAAGGAAAGGAACAGGACCTGGAGCAAGATAGAGGAAGATCTAAAGGCTCAGTAATTGCATTCTGAATCAAATAGCATTAATGAGTCATCTGTCATCTGAAAATGCTCTTCACACTGATGCTGGGAGGTAAGTGCAGTTTGATAGAAAAATAAGAGGAATTTCATTCAAAAGACCTGAACTTAAGGCACTCACTTAAAAAGCAGTACATTGTAATGTGGAGCTCAAAGTCTTGATGTTTGATGCCAGGCTTCATAATCATCAACAGTATGACTTCTGGCAAAACTATTTCACCTTGCTTTCCCCACCAATAGGTAGAGATGCAGTCATGCTTACCTCATATTATTGAGCAATTAAATCCAATGAAACATATGCTAAGTGTTGGAAAAAATGTTACATTACAATTGTTATTACTCCTATACTATCTAACACATATGGAGTCCAAATATTAGAGGAGCAGTAAGGAGCAAATTCTGAACAAGTGAACAAACCCCAACCGCTGATGTCTTCATGGACACCACCCCATCTCCATTGCTACAAGACCTCAGACTCTGAAAATTACAAATCCCAGCATGCCATGAACTTGATTTTTTGAGTGGGCACTGCTGGGAACTAGGAGTGAGAAAACTATGGAGATTACACCTGAAGGAAGAAATCAAACAGTGTACAAAAATTAGCAACAATGTAAGAAAATAAAATAATTTCAATCTCTCTCTCGCTCTCTCTCTCCTCTCTCTCACCTTGCCTTTCCTCCCCACTCCCCTAAATAATTTTCTTTAAAATTTCTCTCTACATGTCTACTTCAGGGTCTTGTCCTGAGTTCTTAGGTATGCGGGTCCTCACCGCATTTATACCCAGGTCACCACTATTTTCTCCTGGAATTGCCCTGTAACATAAACTACATTTTAGGCACTATTCTAAGCATTTTGTCTGTTATTCATGTAATTCTCCTTTTCCTCAATACCATAAAATATGTTCTTTCAAAACCTCTATTTTACTGTTGAGAAAACTGGGTAACAGAGATATTGAGCAATTTGCCCGAGATTTTATACTTGTTTAGTAGCAGTAGTCAGGATTTGACACGAGTCAGCACTCTTAATTACATATATGTTGCACTTCTGCTGTTATTGTTTTTCTCCCTTAGTTATTGTTATATTTATATTGCTACTAAGGGATATATTCTTGAGGACTTTAGGAATTTGAAAAACGTCTCAATCCTGCTTCCTTATATTGTTACAGGGCAGGGAGGGAGGCACCCCCAGAACCCCCAAACCTGCCGGTTCTAAATAGGTTCTGACATCTACCACATCAGGACAAAACATATAAGACCTTAAGTAGCAAAGAAACTTTAATACAATTAGTGTGATAATACAGAAAAGACAAAGACTATAGTTTCTAAACTAAGCACCTAAAGTTACCCATCACCTCATGGGCAAAAGTCCACCCAAATGGGATTGGCCCAAGGCAAGGCCCAAAAGCCTGCCACAAGTCTAAAACACCTTTTGGCAGGGACCCATAGAAAAGGGTCAGAAGCAGCCAGACAAATCTCTGAAGAAAAGAGCAAAATCAAAATCCAGATCAAAGTTGCCATAGTCAACCTCCCCATGGGTCTTTCACCCACATCTGTTTCAAACAGTCCAGGCCAGTACAGCTTCCTCACATGTCTCTCTGCTCCTTGTTCTTCTGGCTCTCCATCCTGCTCCCTTTCTTCCTCTCTCCTCTTCTCTAACTTCTTATCTCTTCTGCTCAGCTCCACCCTCCCTTGGGTGGGGCAGGGAACCTGGAACACTCCCCTTTCCTGAGGACCACCCTCTTAAAATATTAAGGGTAAAAGTAATAATCTCCCTCATGGATTTGTTACAAGGCTATAATAAAATACTTTGTGCTGTAAACATAATGTAAAGTTTTCTGGAGACCTTGAACATAGTCTGCTGGGCAAACTAACAAACCATTTTCACAGATGTCACTCTGTATGCAAAAGTCTACTGCCATTAGATATAAAGTCTTTTTGGGTAAAAAAAAACAAAAATTAATAATGGGTACCCAGGCTCAGCACACATTCTTCAGAGAGGAGAAGATTGGACCCTGCACTGCCTTCCTCTACATTTGAGTCAAGACAACTTAAGAGACGAAAGCCTCCTATCAAGAATAGCTAAATTCTTGGTATTAGCGACTCACTGATTCTGGAGATATATACTATTCAAGCTTGTGCTTATTGGAACAGTTCTCTCTGAGTAAAATCTTTGGTCAGCTTCCCAGGTTCAAATCCTCACTTTGATTATCTACTAAGATCTTTGTCTACCTATTGCTGAGACTTTTTTGTTTTCAGCCAACAGTGCTAAGACAATATTTCTTAATTTTCATGTGCATATGTATCACCTGGGTTCTTGTTAAAACACAATTTGTAATCCAGAGGTCTTGAATTGATATTGCTAACAATAAGTCTCTGCATTTCTAACAAGTTTCTAGATGATGCTAATGCTACTGGTCCAGGGACCACACTTTGAGTGGCAAGGTGCTATGTAACTCCTAGAAAATTCTGTACTTTTAGATCGATTGCTTCTTGGTTATTTGCTATAAGTTTCCCTTTTCTTGGCAAATGGGATTTGATAAATATCATTAGGGTACAAAGACTGAGTTGTGCATAGATTGGCCATTTTATTACTCAAAGATATTTTGTACATTACAGAAACAAAATCATTGAAAGCTTGAGATGTTCAGAATCATTTTTAACTTTCTATTTGTCTTGATAAATTAGGCATGCTATTTTTCTGTTATTTTCCTCTTAAAGAATAAAAAGAGTCCTCTTTATGTGCCTTGCACATGAGAAAAACCATAATCAAATAGAACCACTCTCTGTCTCTTGGGCCTCCCTGGTGGCACAATGGGTTAAGTCTCAGTACCATGAAGCTATCTGCAGCCACTGCAGCACGAGTTGAATCCCTGGCCAGGGAGCTTCCCACATGGCGCAGCAGACTTCTCCTGCCTCGCCCATTGCTCCCCTCAGCAGTGTACTTCAGTCGATCTGCCTGTTCTGCTCCCCACTCTGTCTCTGGTGAATCCTCTTACCACAAGAATGGCACCCCAGTTCTTGTATTCATAAATAAATAAATCTTTTTTAAAAATTAAATAAAACCACTTTCAGTTGCATAGGACAAAAGAAATAAAGCCTTGACACAATGCCCCTTGGAAATGGTGACATGGTATTGCAGAAATGTATTGTATCCATAGCTGAATCCTCTTCACTCCACGCCTCAACCTTCCTGCTATAAGGAATAGGGAGAGGAGGGATGTGATTATTCTATCTTTGGATATAGAAGTACCCTAGAAGAGGGCTGAGGATATTACCTGATTATTAATTTTATCATGAGAGAAAAACAAAACTATCTTGGCTAAAAAGTGAAATGCTTTTCACTGCTGCTGGGGCCTTGGAATTCTGAATATCTTATTTCCTTTCTTCTTTAAAACAAACGTAAGAACAAAACAAAAAGTTTTATTAATTCAGCCTCACAGGAAAGTTTTTCTTGATCTTAGGCTAATGAGTCCCCAAAAATAATTTGTAAAAGTTCTTATGATTCATAAAAAAGAAAAATAAAAATCTTATCACTGATGGAGGAGATATAACTCCATTATCTAACTCAAGGGTAAAACCAGAGGAGGAGGTGGGGGTAGAAGGAATTAACAACCATGAGCACAATCCCTAGGCACCAGCAGCTGAATTACAAAACATAGGAAGGAGCTAGACTGCAGTCTAGGGGCAAAGTTGGAGATTGAGCCCATTGCAGAATCTCTGGTCTGAATCTCCAGTCTCTTTTCTAATTCTAGTTAGCCAGCAACAAGGAAACTTCCTTGAAGATGAGCCCCTCCTGACAGAAAGGAGAAAAACCCGACCTTACCCCACAAAGAGGCAGCCCTTTCTGCCTGCTTGTGTCTGTGCAAGTGTCCTATACTTCTTTGTCCCTGTTCCTAATAAACCTGTTCTCTACAACGGAGTCTTTGCCTCATGGAGAAATTTGCTGCGTGCTGCCAAAGGGAGCTCTGGTGAAACTGATACCGGGCAAATTGGGCTTCTAAAATTGCCAAAGGCACTGCCAAAATTGCTTACCAGTAACTATCTTGGTTCTGCACACGTGCGCACAATTGCAAGACTACTTAGGTTTAGGGAACATTAACAATGGGATTTATTTAACAAACAGAAAAAAGCAAAGAATTACTAAAGTCAACATATGGCCATTTACCTTACTTAAAGCAACGTCCAGTCCTTTAAGTCCCAGAAAAGTAACAAAGGTGGTGTCTTCCCGCCACTGCTGATGTGGAGCTCCTCTTCCAAACAATAGGCCACGTTTCCAAAGTGGCGTTTTCCTTCTTCTGCAGACACACAACAGCCAGAGTGTAGGCCAGGTTCCAACTCACGAGGATGACACAGAACACAACTGGAGATGCTCCCGAAACTGCCATGATGCCCCAGCACAGCACCAGGCCAACAACACTGCAAACAGCAACTACAACGGCCAGACGGCCCAACAGACTGCACTCGCACATTTTAGGAAGGTGCCCGCTTCGGGCCTCTGCCTTCTTCCTTCAGCTGAAGTAAAGACAAAACTGGGAGCAATTTCCGTTGCTCGGCTACTTGCAAAGGCTCTAAAGTCACTGGCCCCAAAGTCGCTAAAGATTCAAAAAGGCTTCTTCATTTCCTACATAATGGCAACTGCTTCTTCTTTTCCTACATCATGGCAACTGCCTCTTCCATTTCTACATCATGGCAACTGAATCTCCTTCTCCTTCAGTCCCTTTCATTTCTTAGCAGAAACTCCACCCCAAACTGCAAACTCAGCATTTTCCCTGGGGCTTTCATTCTCATCAGCAAACCCTCTCCAAGGGGTACCAACTTTACTGGACTTTAGACTCAGCCCAGTTACAAAACCTTTCCCAGAGTGAACCCAAGGACCCCGCTCCACTCTTAAATCCATTGACTCTAAAAACCACATCATCACCATGCAATTTTTTCACATTGCAATCTTTTTTTTTTTTAAACTGAATAGAATCTACACTGGAGAGCTGTTTCATCTTACTAGTTTTTAATGGGGTGACAGAATATGTTACAGTGATTGTTAAAAAGAAAGGCATTACTAGAGGAACAGTGAGGAGTAAACTCTGAGCCAGTAGAGGGAATATTAGAAAAGAGGGAGCTTTCCTGACTCCATCCCCATTTTTCACACCCTAGAGATCTCAGAAGGAGGGTGCTGCATCTCTCAGCATGCCTTGGACCTGGCTTCCTGAAAGGGGTGTTGCTGGGATCTAGGGGCAGACCTAGGTCAGACTCAAAAGATTGATCAAGTGAGTGCCTGCTCTCTTTCTATTTCGGCTGGCTTTAGTGTGCACCCTGGTCTCTGTTCACCTGGTACCCTGGACTCTCTTTAGCTGGTGCCATCTGTAGGTAAGACAGGGTGCATCTGCTACAGGCTGGCCTATATCTTTCTCTTTCTCTCTACTCTCCCTTTTTGAAGTAAATAAATCCTTTTCACTTTTCTCTGTGTGTCCTGCACTCTTAAGTATATAGGAAAGGAATCACAAAATGTACCATTCCATGTATTTCCAGGTTTGCCCTGTATCAAAGCAACAGGCCCAGAATGGAGTTATTCATGCTGGACACCACCAAGAAGTTAATACCTAACCAAATTGTAGTTCAAACTCTCAAAGTGAAAATTCAATCATCTGGTAGTTTCATCAGCACTAGTGAAGTAATTTGCATGATAAGACATCCCCTTCCTTCCCCTAAAGGCAGGTGACATATCTTGAAATAATCTTTTACTTTTGCTAATGAATGAGTCCCACCCTGTTTCAGATTATAGAAACCTTCCATTTTGTAAAACATTTTGCAGAGCCTTTCTGTTTGCTAGGTGGACCGATGTCAGAGTCCATGACTAATTTGGTAACGTCAATTAAATCTTTAAATTTACTTGGTTGGAGCTTTGTTATTTAACATGATGAATAATTGACGTTTTCAATCCATCCAGGACAGTTGACTTAGAAAACAAATAAATGCTGCATTATCGGCCCCTTGAAACTTACAGCCTCTACAGTGACCATCTGATTGTTCTGATACTCTTTTGCTCATTCCTCCCACAAATGTTTGAGAAAGTGTCATGAAGGAGAAACAAAGTCATGAAGATGTAAGAAGGTGTCATGAGAGACCAACTTAACAGCTGTGTGGATTTGCTCTCACTCATGCAAATGAATAAAGATGGAATTGATTTGTGAATGATAGATGTTTCTAATTTTCAAAAGAGAAGCTTGGGATAATGATTTTGTATTGTCAAAAAAATTTTAAGTATACAGAAGTTTGTCATTATCTAAAAGAGACAGTGTTTTCATGATTCACAACTAGTTGGCAAATTAACTCAATATTAAAACAGTAACTTCATGATAACAGTAACTTGAAAGTACATAACTAGACTGATGTTCATGCTCACAGGGGTGATTTTACAGATAAAGGCACATTATGTTAATGCTCAACTCTGACATTTTGGAGAACAACTTCCAAATGGTGTGTGAGGCATGTTTTATCTTTAGATTAATGTGTGATATGAAAGGAGGGGCAGAAATGTCTGAAAATCAGATTCTTTTCCTGGTATGCAATGTTCTGCCATACTGCAAGAATAAAACTTTCTTGTAATATATATAAATTATAATTTAAAAGATAGGACATTGGGAATGGACAAACAGACACAAAAGTTTATTAAAAACATTGTGATCAATCCCTTGTCGGTTGTATAGAGTGCAAAAATTTTTTTCCCAATCAGTAGGGTGTCTCTTGGTTTTGGTTAAAGTCTCTTTTGCTGTACAGAAGCTTTTTAGTTTGATGTAATCCCAGCTGTTTATCTTTTCCTTCACTTTCTTTGCTTTCAGGGATGAGTCTTTAAAGATGCTACTGAGATGTATGTGATGTAGTGTTGTACCTATATTTTCTTCTATATACTTTATGGTTTCAGGTCTTATGTTCCATGGAAAAAAAAAGTTGTAAATAGCAGTGAAAGTATAAACATAATTCTCTAAAGATGAATAGGTCAGAAACAGGTAGAAAGCTTATTTCCTAATATAGAGATAAATTATATAATCAATAGAAGATATTTGGCAAAATATTTTTGAGGTTTCATGTAAGCATTTGAAATCCCTTTGAACTGCTTGATGAACATAGTAGTTCAGAACATAGTTGTTTAAAACCTTGCTGTGTTTATTGTTAATATTTTTACTGCTACCTGCTCATGCAGAATCATTTTCATAAAGTTATTTTAAAATAATGACACAGGCAACCAGGAATAGAGTCTGTATTCTGAAAAAGAATATTAGTCAGGAAATACATTCTGCATGGAACAGTGATATGAATATGGGCTATGAAATGCACTGCTATACTTTCCCTGGAGAAGCAGAGTATTTCACTACCCTTCCCTAATTTAAGGAATGCTTGAAAACGCTTTTTTTTTTTTTTTTACAGTATATACTTAGGTAAGTAACCCCTGATCTTTGACCATTTGGACAAATAACATACATATCTGAGAAATTGAGTTGCTAGATTAGCCAATAAAAGTACAACTATTCAGTTAAATTTGAATTTCAGATAATTTAACTTTTAGTATAAGTGTGTTGTATACAACCATGCAGTGTAGTATCTACATGCCAAATAATACTTCTATTAAATGTATTTGCTATTTATCTGAAATTTGTATTTACTTAGTTAGTACTCTGTATATTATCTGCCACCAGTCCTACTGAGAAGGCCATTTTAGGTTAGTTATTATTTAGAGGAGTAATAGCAGTAATAGCAGCAGCAGCAGAAGCACTGATAATAATAGTAGTAGAAAAATGAAATGAGCAAGTGTCTCTTCTATGCTCTGTATTCATTCTCACATTTAATAATCCCAACAGTCATCTGAGTTAAGAACTTTAGAAATGAAGAACTCATCATAGTGCCTGGCACACCGCAATCCAGTATCTGTTACCCTTTTCTGTTGTTTTTAACAGTTCTTCTCAAAGAAGAACTGACCCTCTGAGACCTCAAGTTCACTTAATTTGAGAAAAGACACCCTGGAGTTTGAACCATGACTGTTTCTGGAGCAAGATTTTAGACACTTTACTGCACTGTCCTAGATGTGATTTTACTCTTTGAACAGCTGAAGTGTACTAGGTGGCTGAAATGTTGAAGTACCCCTCATTTCCACTGTTCTAGTTCCTTTTTACATAGCCATGGTTGGCAGAAGCAAGCTGTAGGCTCAGAATCAAGAACACCACACAGCTGGATGGAGCATAGATGTTCGTTATAAGAGTGTAGAGCTATTGGAAATGACAGGCATCCATAAACATGAGAATTTCTGTTGGAAACTGAAAAAAACTTGACCATATTACAGAGGTAGTAATGTCTGTAAAGTACTAAAATCCACGGACTCCCAGCAGGGGCTAAGCATGAGATCATCATCTTCATTTCAGTTTCTCCTACTTACGTGTTGAATAAACTCATTAATAGAAGAGTCAATGTCAATTAGTTCTTTGCAGTAAGCATATTCATTGAGGCTAGCAGAAATCAATGCTAACATCATCTATTACATACTTTTTCAGTTAAACGTACCTAAATCACTAAGGCTGTGATTAATTTAGCAGATTATTTTTTAAATCTACATTAATTATGAATTTTTTCTCATTTCCATCCCAGATAGTACAATTTTGACTATATCACATTCAGAGAAACGTTTATTATTAATTCAATGTCTGAATAATAAGATTTTATAAATAATAACTCAGATGTGAGCTTTTAATAACTAATGTCTTAAGGCTTAGAACCTGCTCCAGCTATCGGATTTATAGAAGTGAGAAAGTGAAAACAGAACAAAAATCACTCTTATATTCCACATATTCACCCAATTTCATCATTTAGTCAATAAAATCAAAGGAAAAGTAGCATGACAGTTTCACTAAGACTTGTTAAAATATCAGAACCATAGTAGCCAAAATTATTTTAAGAGTAGCAATTAAGATGGAATTAAAAATCGACTTATCTAAAATTGACTTATAAATCTTATTTAATCCCAACGTCGCTAATGGTGATTTGTGGTAAGACATGGGTGAATTTGAGGGAAACAAAAAACTTTTTTTGCTTGCACGTTATCACCGTCAAAGGGTTTATTTTCAAGTTTCCAGAGTTATTCAGTATTTGATTAAGACAGATTCAATCTGCTGTTCATTGATGCGCCATTGTTATTTCTAGCACATTTATTTAATATTGAGGTAATGTAATAATGTAATCTAAAAAGGAGAGGTTCCAGGTTCTCCATTCCATTTAATGAAGGATGGAGCTGAGTGCCAAGGGGAGGCTAAAAAGGACTTGGGAGAGAAGACCTGGAGGAGGTGCTTGTAGCAAAGAGACATGTGAAGAAGAAACTGTGCTTGCTTCTTGGCCTTGGACTTGTACCAGGTTGGACAAGGAAGGAGACAGTTTGAAGAGACGTGGGTGACAGACCAACGGGGAGGCTGACAATGGCAGCCTTTATCTTGACTTGTACGTTGAGTTTCTCCTTTCATTCTAGACTTCCCTGGTCCCTTTTGCCCCTTTCCTATGTGTCCGGACGAAAAGACACCTTAGACTTGGGGGAAGCTTTCAGGCCTCAGTGGCCCCACTTTGGTTGGACATTTGCCCACAAGGGGATGAGTAACTTTGGAAATTTCATTGGTTGTTTAATCTTTCTTCCCCTCTCTTTCTATTGCACACCAATTCCATTAAAGTTTTTTTTTTTTCTATTAAAGTTCTTATGCACTAGAGTGTGCTTTTCTTTATGTGGCTGATGGCAGAACCGATTTAGAGCATGCAAGTTTAGGGGGGGTCCTGGTGTATTTTAGTCTAATTAGTGGTAGTGAGGAGAAGTTTAAAACAAGACTGAACATGTCCATTTTGGATATTGGTTGCATTTAAGAAATAAACATTAGAAAATGACATTTCTTACCACATAATGACTATCTGTTCAAATTATAAAATGAAAGATGCTGAGGAACTAGCAGGTGTCGATTTTAAAATCTCATTTTTAATAGGTTGGGACTTGTGACATTAATTGTCCATCTTAATATAAAAATATTAATAGTAAAACAAACTAAAAATTGAATTGATCTTTTTTCTAAGGCCAAGTTTTGTGACTTACTAAAAATATTAATTTTGAAAATGCCTTCTTTTCTTTAGCATATGTGTAAAGTCTTAATTAGTAGTTTTAAGAGAGGCTGGCACTTTTTGAATGATGATGATCCATGAGTGAAGGGACACATCATCTTTGGCTATGACATTTCTTCTACTTTATGTAGTTGAGAACATTGAGGGGTTATAGCAATTTTCAAAGGATATTGAAGAAGAGAAAATTTTCAACACTGTCCTTGAACCCAGAGAAGATGTTTACAAGTTATGAAAAAGAACACTGTGAAATTCTTTTGGCAACTTCCTCACCCGAGTTTAGCTCTGCTTTTGTGTGTAGATAACCCCACATACAACAGTATGGCATGCTTACTAGGAAGGATTCATGAAACGTAGTATCAGAATGGAAGATGTTAAGATGGGGTCTAAATAGTATATTCTTACTATTTATGTTGGGAATTATAAAGATAATTGTGTCTAATTACTTGTACACAGGTTTTGAAATCTTGTCAAAGAATTTCATGATACAACTGAAAGGGATGACTGATGGGTTAAGTAACAGGAGCTATATCAGAAAGGGGATGGTGCTGGCTTTCACTCCCAGAGCTACATTTTACTGGATGTGTTTCCTTAGCCATTCTGGACTCCACGTCAATCACGCATGATAATGAAATGGCATTACGAAGATCAACTGGTTGAGTGACATCAACACATATACAGTCAGAAATAATAATGCTCATACACTGAGTACTTGCTACATGTAATAGAGTGAGCTATATTTTTTAGATACTATGGAAAAATATTACTGCATTCATTTCAAGAAACTGAACAATCAAAGAGACATGTATTTAATCAAGATTGAATATAACAAAATGACATTTAACAGAGATTAACCAAAAGTTCACTTGTGCCTCAAAGGAACTTCAAAGACCAGAAGCTATGACTTAGTAACATATGTGGAAAGTACTGACAATCTTTAAATGTCTACGAGTTAAACATAAATCACAATGTGATACGGTTACCTCAAAACAGCTGGGTTTTGAGTTGGTTTTAGTAGCAGAGTGGTAAAAGCAAAGAAGATGGTCTGCCTTCTACCCTAATCAGAAGCTGGTATTCTTTTCTGGGGACTGAAAAGATGCACAATGTTTATATTAAAGATAGTGAGAACTGCTGCAAACTGTGCCATTTGTAAAATGACTGAAGAATCTGAAGATTGAAAAATATTATGATGGGAGTACGTCCTTAAATACCTGATAGATTGTCCCATTGAGGAAGTACAGACTATTCTGTGTTGTTTTAGAGTATTAATACAATTTCCTGAAAATACTTTCAGAAATTAGCAAGTATCAGAGCACTATCTGGGTAAGTATACGCCACGGATGTCTTAGGGGTGATCGATTCAGTAATACCCCTTCCCTAGGCCACCCTGAAACTCTTCTGTTTTGCATTTTCAATACAACATTTTCACATAGGTGTTTTTTAAAATAATGCTTGGGATTTACTGGTCTTTTTGACCAATAATTGCGGGTTACCCACAATTATTACATTTTCAAACCCTCCCTACTTTACTTTTATTCTTCTTCCTAAACCCTGTTATGGTGTATATAGATTAGATTTTCTTACCTGTACCTCAAGATTTCAGACCTGGCTTCTTTTTCTCCTCTCTCTGCATTATGTTCAGGACACTTTATTCTGATCTACTTTCGATTCAATAATTTTATCTTTACCTGGGTTTCTTAAGCTGGTAAGATAAGCTTCAGTTGGAAGAGTTTATGTGACTCTTCACTCCTTGAGAGTGAGAAAGACTTGATTAAGTCAGATATCCTTGAGATGCACACACACACACACACACACACACACACACACACACACACACACACGAATGGACTTAGAATATGTTTCTGTGAGATTTAACGATCTTCTGACTGGGAAATAACTTGTGGGCTATATTATATATTGATATTTGTCTTTGCTACTTGAAAAACTCATATACAAGGTTAGGGCTACCTCAAGTAACTTAAGATAACATATCTGTCAGTATCTCTAAGACATTGAAAATCATAGCTTCAAGAAAATGGATTTTTTAAAGCAATTAAAACCTTATTTCATATTTTGCATTTTTGAAATGCAAGTATCTCTATCATTCATCCCTAATCTTAAAAAAACAAGAAAAAATTTGATATATTTAGTGTTACCTTAAAACAGATTTTGAGTATACTTAGTTTTTTAAATATCTTTCTTCACAACATTAAAAATTCATACAGCTATTCAATTTATACAAATATTATCACTTTTGTATGTTTCTTTATTCATTTGTAAAGTAAGAAACATGTAGTGCTAATATATGTTTTTTTCTAAATTTTTATAATGGTAAAAAAGAAATGTTTATCAATTCATGCCTGCAGTCAACATTTTTGTTTGAATAAAATGAAGCTGGCTTAAAACTATTAAGCATTTTGAAATACCCAGAGGGTTTGGTTTTCTTTTCATTTCTTAGGTGATATGCTGGATGTTGGATCCAGGCATATTCAAAAATGCAATTTTAATTTTAGTAGGTATTTCTATGAACTTATTTTGACAAAAATATTTCACAATCTCTGCATTTTTACAGAGAGATTTAAGTATTGTTGTTACCTAAACCAATAAATGTAGACATATGAATTGCACATATACAATATATTATAGCATTTAAAGTACAGGTAAAATCAGAGATAAAAACAGCTCTAGAGAAAAATTGCTACTCCCTGATAATTATATGAGGACACAGTCAAGAGTTGCTATAAAAAAATTTTTCTCTAATGAAATCCCGCTGGTAAAACTCAGGCTTTTCTTCTATCTATCTTCTTTGGGATGCTACTTTGCAAGAATTAAAATACTTAGGAAAAAAACACTTAGAAATGTAGTTATGGTGTTTGACACAGGATGATTTACAAGCTTATGCTTATAGTCCATTTCCCTCTTATATATGTGTTTAGTGGACAGGACTCTTTCATTCATAAGTTCCAAGAACCTAATCCCCAGTGACAACAGAACCTTGGCTAGTCTAGGTATATCCTTGATTTCAGGGGAGAGGGAGAGTATTGCCAGCAGTCTTTGTCTCTCTAGTCATCTTTCCTGCCCATCTCCTCAACACTATCTTATTGCGTAGGGTAAACTCATACATTATACAACTTGCAACGATTTTCTTCTAGGAAATCACTTAAGCTGTTCTGCTTCCAACAGTCCCACATTCTTGTATAGAATTTTCCATGTAACAACAAAAAACAGAGGAAAGCAGATATGGATGTAAATGAAGTCAATGGTTACAAATGTACATCAGTGAAATAATTTTTATGCCTAAAGGAGACTCTGATACTCTCTTTAAAAGAGTCCATGAACAGCCACGGCCTTTGTTGTAATGCAATTTGTCCCTGCCCAGAGCAAGTCACCAGATGAGAATGTGACCCTTGGTCAGAAGAGCACAAGTGAGCTTACTGTTAATGCGAACAGACACCCTCACATAAAATAAAGACTCTGAGACCAAAACCTTGTCAGTTAGAATGTAAATGAGTCCTGCTGACAGAAAACTCTTTTCTGCATCCAGAAGCTGCAGTCATCATGGGAGGACCTGTGAATGGCTCCTGTCAAAGCTCGCAGGAGCCAGGGCTTCCCTACATGGTTTATGTGGCATGAGCAGAGGAGGCGGTGGCGAGGAACATAATAGTGCACCGGAGGCAGCCTGTGCAGAGCCCTGCAGAGAGTTTAGAAGATTGTAAAAGACCAGCGAGGTGTTTGTTTTTTGCTTTTTTGGGGGGGGTTTCTCTCTCTCCCTCTCTCTCTGTCTCTCTCTCTCTCTCCCTCCCTCTCTCTGTCTCTCTCTCTCTCTCTCTCTCTCTCTCACACACACACACACACAGCATTAAGTATTTGCACTTGCAGAAGGTTTCTAGTTGAGAGATAGAGATCAGATGAGCCAATGAATATTGATGCCTTTTCCTATGTTAACAGAGTGATGGCTCAATTAGTTATATGCTGGCTTCCACATGGCTGTGAGGAAGCATTTTCCATTGTCATTGAAAGCCACTGCCAATTCTATAAAACTTCCCTGGTGTTCTGATTATTATTGACTTCAAAATTAGGCCTGATAGGCTCTGGAACTTTACAAACACTTTGTAATAACAGTTCTCATTACCAGGCAGCATCTACCAGGTGGTGTGGGAATGGTAGCTACTGGGGAAAGCTGACAATGGTAGTTGGAGGGTGTTCTTAACACACAAGGCCATGTCTGCCAGAACTGGGGCGAGAAGAAACCAGCTGGGCTGAGTAAGGGATAGCCTAGGCTTTTCCACTGTGGGAATTCTTTCCTATCCCTCAGATACTTTTTTGGAGACAGAAGTTTCTTGGAACACAAGAAAAGCGTTAACATTTTCTAATTAAAAGAAATAAATATTGCTATTAAGGAATGTATTTTTTATGCCAAGTGGCTGTTAAAAATGTGCGTGTCAGGGCCTCCCTGGTGGCGCAGTGGTTGAGCGCTGCGCTGTGGAGCTGTCGGCAGCGAGTTCGAAGCCCAGCCAGGGAGAATCCCACATGGCGCGGCAGACCTCTCCCGCCTCGCCCGCTGCTCCCCTCAGCAGTGTATTTCTGATCTTCCTGTTCTGCTACCCGCTCTGTCTCTGGTGAACCCTCTCGCCGCCCCACGCCTCTGGCCTGTACCCCAGCTTGTATGTATAAATAAATAAATCTTTAAAAAAAAAAGTGCATGTCAGGTTTGAGAACAGTAAGATTGCCAATTCAGCTTCATGGATTTTGGCAAATCTATTTTCTTCACCTCTCCTGTCTCGCACATAAAATTTATATAAGACTACATCAGTGTTCCTGACTCATCTCTTCCTCTTTGTAATAGTTTCCTCGTGGAATAGCCCATTACTGTTCAAATGCACCTTTTCTTCTCATCAGAGGCTTCTCATGCTGCATCTGATGCATTAGTTCTCATGCTACCGCTATCTCCTCCATTGGTGGCAGATCTGCTTGGAACAACCACATTGTGTTCTGTTTGTTATTCATACCATAAAGAAAATAAATTTAAAGATAAACTGCCAATAACTTCTTAGCGAGGAAGCAAGTCAATTCCAGTTGAGATTAGAACAGAAGATGGCATTGTGGAAGAGGGGGCATTTGGTGGGGCTTCATGATCATTAATTCAAACAGAGAAACTGGAAATTCGGGGTACCTGCAAGTGTCTGGAAAGTGGAGGCACTGCAAGAGGTAAAGAAGGGATCTTGAATAAAAACTTACAGTGCCCTAAATTCTAATTTCATTTACGCTATAATTTTGCAAATAATGGGACTCATCTCAGCTGTATATCATTAACTGGAAAATTAGGAGAGACAGTGTGAAAGCTAATAGTTTGGACCTACATATGTTACATTTTATGTTTGTTATTTAAAAACATGACAATGGAAAATACTTGGTACATACAGTAACACAAGACAATGGAATTTTTGTTTCTGGAAGGATCAAGTATCCAACTTTATGTCTGACTGTTTCCTACTTGGTTTTCAGCCCAACTTTACAAGGTGATTTTCTTTGGCCAGAGTTTAACCTCAACAAACAATGTGAAGATTTGTGCTTCTGGGCATTATATTGCACTAACACAATTTCTCTTTGATATTCTTCCTTAGACTTTTTTGAGACAGGTTTCTGCCTTTTATCTTTTACAATCAGCAATAGATAGAACTTTAAACATAGTTACTATTTTTTCAAAATTGACCATGTCAACATGTCAGAGCTTTTAGAGAGGGTTTGGGTCTTAACACTGGGATGCACTTTGAGTCAAATCTGTGTTTGTATGACATTTAGCAATTAGTTTCCCTGAATCTCAGTGTTATCACCTGTGAAATGGAGAGTAGTATATGCCTTTCAAGTTTATTGGAAGACATTTAATAGTATAGGTGAGAGAAACTTCTATTCTTACTAGACATTTGCCCTGAACGTTAATTGTATTTTTTTTCTATTGTGATTGTGGTAATAAGCCTAAAATTATTTTGTGATCTCTTGACATGTGAAACCAGCAGGTCTTCAACTTGCCCACCACAAGTTCTTCTCATCATGCTGCTTCCATGAAGAAAGCAAGGTCCTTACAGGAAGGAAAAAAAAAACAACGACAACCCAGGATGGAAAACTAATATCCAACGAATGCCATGTGCTTATCCTAATGAGCTCAGTTTTTCATGAAAAACAGTTTTAGAATTAGATTATGCAAGAACACATAACTATTCATGGCAGAATGAAGATTCAAACCCTGTTGGTCTGACATGACATTTCACACTTTCCAAGGCACCAAAAATCTTTGCAGCCACGGTAAAAAACAGAAACAATATACAGAGTAACTACATTTTGAAGAGGGTTCCAGAACCTTTCAAATTATTTCCCATAATTTATGTGGGAGGAAATTGTTTTCTGATTTTCCAACATCATTTACATTTTCCTACAGGGGTAAGAGCTGAAAGGTAGGGGAAAAGCTGAAATATATAATTTACCAAGGTAATGACTGGAACTACCACGTTCATAATGTCCACAGATTTTCAGTTAGTACTTAGGCACTAAAAATGAAGGAAAACGTGTTTTCATTCAGGTTCTATCAAAGACCTGAAGACACAGTGTGGATTTTAGCCTTTCCCACTGAACAACAAGCTCTCCAAGAACAGGAATGAGGAAGCTCCATCTTTGGAGCTTCAGTAGCGGTTGTGGAGGTGACACTTCAGAGATTAGCTCAGTTCTTCAGAGGCTAATCATATAAACCAGGTAGGAGGGCTATGAGCCAAGTATCAGAAGATGAGTACAAGTCAAAGGTTAGAAATTAATGTAGAACCTTATAAAGCAGGAAAGGTGAGAGTATTCACAAGGTCTTATGGTGGACAAGTTGACTCTAGCGTAAGGTTTAATGGAGGCCAGGTTTGAAGGGCAGACATAACTTGGTTTAAGACAACTCTAATAACTCATGCATCTTCCTTTGAAGGAATTTGGTTTCATTTACCTTTATATCCATCCTCCTTGACCCCTTCTACACATCCAGAGGTTAGTTAGGGATTATTGGGGGAATTGCAGTAAAGACATTTAATAACCAATAACTTAGAAGACAAACCAGAAAGAGTTACAACAAGTATATCAGTTTCATATTTAGCAGGGCAATGAGTATAACCAGGAAAAACTCTGAGGTAAGGTCTCCAAAGCAACATAGTTCGATTATATGCCAAATAAGAGGTCAATGGAATTGTCCGAAGGCATCTTAGACATCCTCTGAGACAGATGTTTGCAAACTAATAATCTCTTCAATTATAGCAAGGCAAACAAAGACTGACAATATTTTACTTCTAACATCATTCAAAGGGATATGAATTTCAATGAAGTGACATTTTGCCAGAACACATATTGATTATGTCACTTTCAGAACTTACTATTCTTTTTTGCTCAGTGACATGGCTTTTACGGTTTTAAGTACTTAAGTTAGTGATTTTTTTTTTCTGGAGAGATCTGGAGACAGTCATTCTGTTAAGTGTGTGGGTGTGCTGCCTATGACACTGATACACACTAATACACAGAAATAGGCAGCTAATTATCTTAGTTACAGGATATGGGATGTGCTATTGTATATATTCCCTCTCTGTGGAGCATGAAGAACCTCTTTAGATTGCTTTATTTAACACAAGCCTCCAAGACAGATTTGCTTATTACAACCCATCCTGTGACATGCAGGATGACCACAGTAAAGAACAGACATTTAATTCAAAATAAAAAAATTTAAAAAAGAAAATGAGCATTCCATGTAAATATATCTAAAAATAATATATGAACCCACATTATAATTTTTCTCAAAAATGATAACCATTTTAAAGCTAACCATCAGCTCTATCATGATTACAATATTTTAGCTGAATTTATGTGCATATTGAGGGTGACAGCTTTTTATAGCATATTAATAAAAGGCTAAAAAATATGCTGCTTTCTAATGAGCAGAATCTGAAGTGAGAAGGCACAGACATGATTATGAAGAGTTTCTTATTAAGTTCTTTTCAGCTGGAGTCTCTCTCATTGGGAAACTTGGCAGGAAGAGATTTGCTCTGCCCATTCCCTGTCAGCCTAAGAGTCCTGTGGTCCACTGAAATGGTCCCTCTGCCTTTTGTTCAGTGTGTTAGAGAATTTCTTTAAAGGGGTGATAAGTGGCTTTATTAAGATGCAATATCCTCCAACTTCTTTACCCAATTTGCAAAATGCAGGATTTTAATGGATATTTATTACCTAGAAAAAGACCAGTAAAACTAGGTTCACAAAGAAAACAAAGAAAGAACTGGAAGGAACACAAGATTAGAGCCCCTGTCCTCATCTCTGCCATTAAGCCTGTGTGACCCAGAGGTTGCAATAAAATGTCACCAGAGTTCAACGAGATTGAAAATGACTGAGGCAGGCATGGTATAGGGCAGTAAAATCCCCAAAATTCTAAGATAATTTGATTTTTCAAGAGACATCAGAAATATAGGTTTATGTGAATGTTCCTGGCTTTTGAATGATGAAGACTAGATTAAATTTAACTAAAACAAAATGGATTAAAACGCAAAGTAAAACATTTCTGCAGGCTGCCTACAGCACTCCACAATGGAGACCTGACAGCATTTGCAAGACTCACTTTCTTAACTATTATTATCTTGACTATTATATTATCTTGATATTATTAAGGGAGAAACTGAAGTAGATGATCACTGAGGTCCATCAGTTCCAAGACGGAGTGCAGACTCCAGAGGGACTCAAACTGTCCCTCTTGTTTCATAGCCCACCTCACTTCTTGCCTCCCGATTTCTTTTGTAAAAATATCACTGGAAAAAGATGTGGGCTATACATGCAATGAAATACTACTCACTATATAAAAAAAGATGAAATCTTGACATTTATAACAACATGGCTGAATCTAAAGGAAATTATGCTTAGTAAAATGTCAGACAAAGAAAAGAAATATGATTTCACTTTTATAGGGTACATAAGGAAGTAAAAATGAATAAGTGAATTAAAATGAAAGTAAACTTTTAGACTATAAGAACAAATTAGTCACTACCAGAAGGAAAGTGGTGGCTAAATCAAAACAGGTCAATGTTATGGTGAAGGACAGAAATACTTTTACTAATGAACATAATGTAGCATATGCAGTTGTTGATTTAATAATGATGCACATCTGAAAACTATATAATGTTACAATGCAATGTTAGTCCAATAATATTTAAAAAGAAAGAAAGAAAAATTCACTCAATGCATAACCTGCAGTAACAATATGGAACAACAAATGAAGGTAACAATTTTTTAAAAAAATGACAGACAGCAATCTTTAGCTTAGAAATTTATAAATAGCTATGGTATGCATAATACATATATGTGCATGAAATGTGCACACTACTGCAAAGATTTCCAAAGTTAATGTAAGTGGCTATTTTCATTACAGAGTATTTTAATAGTGCTGGGAGTTCTTTGGAAAAAGACATAACATAAATGCTTTGTTTGAGCACATAGTGATGTTCTTATTTTAAGTCACAAACTCTCAATGGAGAATTTAATACCATTTCTTTATGATGGAAATATGGTACAGGAGGTCATTGTTTTTTATGGAAAGGAAAATTTTAATTTTATGTCCTAACCAAGCTCTACTACATACACACCAAACTGATGCATGAGGGATTATGATCACAAGACCTCTCTCTTTCTGTGAGTTAAATGTTGCTAGAGGGAATGTTATTCAATGTTTGAATCCTAATTGAGCTCCTATTTATTTTTTATACAGAAGCAAATGTAATCTTTAAAAAATAAATCTACTCTTAAGACTTCCCCACTGCAATTCCTCCCATCACTTGTCAGCAAAGAGGTGCTTTTCAGATGGTCACAGATGCTCTGCTGCTCATTCCATTAAGCAGGAGAAAGGGGGTGGTAATTTTGGTAAAAGGGGTCAGTTGTATGGTGAAGGATAAGTGTTGATTTCCACTTATGCACTGAGCCTTGCGCAATGTCACTTCAAGAAAAAATTTAAAAAACTGATTTTATGTATTTTATTTACTGGATCTATCCACCACCTAAAACAATGTGTGGACCATTATAGGCATTCAATTAAAAATGTGTTGAATGAGTTATATTTCAATTCTCAGGGATTATTCCATAGAGATTAAAAGTAAAAAAAAAAAAATCTGCTCCTAGGATATGTTTCCAGATTCTATGTATGTAATACATTCTAGAGGCTAGGAAAGAACCTTAAAAAGGAAAATGAAAAGAAAACCTGAACATTCTGGAAAAGAACAATTAGTGTATATGTGCTCATGAGTTTTTCTGGAACAAAAAATTTCAGTTGCTTCGACGAAGCAGTTGTAGATCTTTTAGTTATACTGAAATTTGAAATAATTAATGTTACTCGCTTTCCTTCTGAGATTCTTTTCCTAAAATGTCCCTATTCTATTGTTTCTGATTCCTAAGCAAATATGCGTGGTGCCACAATCATTGTAGTGTCCTACTATAAAACACAACTTCTTTTCCACTTCACATCATTAGCCATCATCTCACCTTTTTCCTTAGGGCTAAAATATTAAATTTGTGGACTTTGTAGATTTCTACTTTGCTCTGGTTTCTACTTCTCTTTTTTATTAGATTTTTTTTTTTTTTTTAGATCTGTTTTAGGTTGCAGCAAAATTGAGCAAAGGGTATAGAGATTTCCCATATTTCCCCTTCCTTGACCCATACCTACCATTCCCCAGTATGAACATACCCCACAGAGTGGTCCATTTGAGACAATTTAAAAATTAATTGTTCTCAATTAATTAGTTAATGATATATCAATTAACAGTTCTCAATAACACACTGACACATCTTTATTACACTAATTCTGTCGTTTTGCATTAGGTTTACTCTTGGTACATTCTAAATGTTTGGCCATATGTCCACCATTATTGTATCATACAGAGCAATTACACTGCCATAAAAACCCTGTGTTCCACCTATTTATCCTTTCCTACCCTGCAACCATTGTCTCTGGACTGAAACTATTTGAACATTAGTAAGAGCCTTAGGAGATGCGCTAATCACTGAGGGTGCATCACACATACCAAAGGGATGAAGGACGAAAACATCACTTCCATTGCTGGTGCTCATTATGCAAAGATAAGGAGTCAACTTGCCACAAATCACATACCATGTGTTGTAGAGTGTTTGCTAGGACCTGTTTCTGCTCAAACCAGAAACCCAGGTGTCATGCTAGACGATTTCTGGTAAATGTGTGTATGTGTATGTGTGTGTGTGTGCATTCAGCAAATCTAGGTGATTTAATTTCAAAGAGTTGTGTTATCCTTCTCTCACTCCCCCTCAGCTCATGCACAATCACAACCAAGGTGCTCATCAGCTCTTATGAGAACTGTCATAACAGCTTCTCACCTGATATCCTCGCCTTCAGCCTGCCACTGTCTCACCAATGCATCCACAACAGCAAGCCTAGGCATTGTCAACAGATAGGAAGACTAGGAGGGAAGATTTTAGCTATTTTCCTAGCATACTTTTTCTCAAATACTAGGATGCCCAACCTTACATTTATCACGCTCACCTATTTTCCTATGAGGCTGGAGTCTGTTAGAGAACCTGTAATAAAGTTTTTCTTGCGCGTACTTTCTAACTTTAAAAAAAATCCTTTTGAGATAATACAATTCTTTTCTATCAGAGCAATCCAGAAACATTTATTTCTACCTCCTGATGTTTTTACCTTCACTGTCAGTAAATAGTAGGTCTACTCCCATTTTATGAAGTCCCATAAGGCAATGGTTGTTGCTTTTTATTATTTTGAAAATACAGTGTTTTAATCTTGGCTCTCTGGTGGCCTTATTTCTTCCTATTCTTTAGGGTTTTCCAGTGTTCTACTTTATATCTTTTGTTTCCTTTGGTTACCATATATATATTTTTTTAATCTGGTGGTCTATTCTATCCAAGGGCTATACATAATAGTTCACATTTTCAGTTTTCTCTGTTTATTTTTATTATAAGTCCATTTCTCTGTCCTTGGAAGTTTAGAAATACAAAGCAGTCATATAAAACTCTGTGTGGGCCCCTGTGCTCACATTGAACTGGTTGGATGTGAATCTTTTTCTGTTGATGCCTCACAGGATCCCAGACATGAAGGGAGAGAAGTAGAAAGATTTTTTAAAGATTTTTTGCAGCTCTATCTTTTTATAAAATCACTATGCTTATTTTTCTTCTCTCAAGTTGTATGTAAAATTTCTGATGTTGGTTTTATGGAGACTACTCATAAAACATATACAGAAACATTAATGGCATGAAAAAATCACATTTAGTAATTAGAAAAATTTGTTAAAAAATTTCATGAAAGCAATCTCTTTTGTATCTAGGAAATACATCTTGCTGAAGTACACAGTTTCACATTTTTACATTTTTTTATGTTGTATATTTAGAAACTCTAAAAAGTACAGTATTTTATTATATTACATCATTTCTCATTAAGCAATTAATAAATATAAATACTTTCATTTTATAAACTAGGAAATCAAGAATTGGATAAAAATCTTGTTGCTGTTCAGAAACCTCAAGCAACAACCAATCTACCCTTTATTCTGCCTTGTTAAAGGAAAAAAGATACAAAAAGAGGACATCACTAAAAATATTTGAAATATCAGGTGAGCTTTCAGAACATTTGCACCCTCGACTAACCAACTCAGGCCATAAGGCAAAAGCTATGACAGTTTGTCAATGAGCTTGTGATGTTTATTGGTTACCAACACCACCCAAAGTGTATGATCTCAAGCTTAGCACAACAATCTCTGAATAAGGTATCTAGAGAATTAGAAATACCTGCTGCAAAACAAACTTGAAAAGCCTTTGTTCAACAAAAGTCAAACCTATCTAAAATATATCTAAAGTACAGTTCTTCCCAACCTTTCTGATAGGATTTTTATTCTTTTAATTATTTGTTTATGTAAATTTGTATTTGTTTTCCTAAATTATAAACATGCAATTATCTTCAAGTTGAAAAAGAAATCTTCAAAACATTATAAGATCAGATTTATTGTTATTTGAGTGAGCAAAAAAATAAGTGTGCTGTTTTTAATGAATCACATTTGGATATGTGTATAGAGTACATCTGAACATATTTACATAAGTCATTTAGAGTTATGCTGTTTTTCCATAAATAAACTTACAGCTTTCTGTATTAATTACTTTAAATCTCATCTACATTGCACTGGAAATAATTTGTGTTTTTAAAACTAAGCACATTTGTTGTGCAAATGAGAATGTTCTTGCTCTTGCCAAAATATGTGGAAATGTAAGACCTTATCAAATATAATATGCTCCACTGTGTTTTGTGAAATGACAATTACATTTCTCACATACAGGGATGTATCATTAAGGAGCACAGTGGGGGCACCATGCTATCAGTCTTTGGGGTGAATGAAGCACGGTGTTGTTCAAAACCAGGGCTCTTATGGATGATGCATTAAGCGCTTGTTTTGTTTTTTTGCCCCCAAGGTGGTATTGAAACAACGTAGCTTCCAAATATATCTAACTGAACATCAAGCTAGACTGTACATTTCCTAACTTTAACTTTCTTATCCAAATAAATCTTAAAGCAAACATATAGATAAGCTTTCTTTTTCATTATCTAATCTGATTGTATGTAACTACTTTTCTACTGTATTTTAGAATCCAGAGACTCATTAAACCCCATTGATGGTCTTATATAGGAGAACTTAACTTTATTACTGAAAAAAAATCATTAGTAATAATATGTATTTGCATTCTCCTCTTCCCTTCTTTTGGATCTGCTTGTGCTCAGAAAGACATTTTGTGAGTAAGTGGAAATTTTATCATTTTAGATCTATGACCTCAGGTAAGTCATTTGAATGATTGCCACTTTAAAATAGGATTGCATCTTTCCCCCCAGTATTCTTATTCCCTGGAAATTCTGTAAGAATTATCTTATTTTAAATATAAAAATGCACTGATCTCTTTGTGAATATAAGGTGTATGATTTCCAAGCCCTCTTTAACCTAAAAAGTCTGCACTGTGTGTCTTTTGAGCACCAAGCAATAAAAAAGGCTCAAGGAGAATAAAATGAAGTCTAAGCTATGACTCCTGCTCCAAATAGCTGGAAGTTTTATGCTTTATTTTGTTTGTCTGGTTATTTTAGCAAGACAGCATGAAAACATCCAGAAGTGCTATTATTTTATCCACAAAACTACTTAACTTTTATGTAACCAACTATGTCTTATCTATTCCCTTCCATGTTTTATGGTTTTAAAAAATATTTATTTTTATTTATTTATGCATACAGGAATAGGAGTATAGGCCAGAGGTGAGGTGAGGGGGTTCACCAGAGACAGAGTGGGGAGCAGAATAGATGGATTTACTGAAATACACTGCTGAGGGGAGCAGCGGGTGAGACAGGAGAGGTCTGCTGTGCCATGTGAGTTGGCTCACTGGCCAGGATCAAACTCGGGGCTGGGCCACAGTGGCTGGATAGCTTGATAGTTTGATAGTGCTGAGACTTTAACCCCTGTGTCACCAGGGAGGCCCCCCACGTTTTATGTTTTAAGCAATTTGACTAAGACCTACAAAAATAGCTGTCTTCTCTTCCCTCCCAAACTTGAAGTGGAAAGAATTTAAGATTTGCAACTATAACTATTTTGCAAGCATGATGATAGAGCCTATTGGGAAGGAAGCTGGCACCACACATGTACATCAGAGTTCAGCCAGGAGACGAGCTCCTGGCGGCCATACTTCCCTCATTTAGTTGGCCAATAGCTGTATTGCCCTTGGCTTTAGATTACAGGTTGTGTTCTCTGTCACTTGCAATCAACACATTTGTGTCTGATACACACATAAAATGTTAAGAAGAGTGCAAGTGAAGAAAAACTGTTCACACATTTTTAGTTTTGTTATAAATACATATACTTCATTTTGAATGTTCCTATTTGAATTCAAACAGCTAAAATTTTGAGCAGCCATCCATTTTCCCTCTGCATTGATAAAGTGAGATATTATACTCCTTTGGAAAATTTGGTTCTTGTACAAGGTCACCTGGGACAAGTTTTCAAAGCAAAAAATAACAATAAAAAAGAAAAAAGACATCGTGGTAAGATGAAACTCTTGGTTCTACAGCCCACAGTAAAATTTAGCTTTTTTTTTTTTTTTAAATTGAAGAGTGGAATATGATCCTCTGAATAACTCTGTAGGATGCGAAATAATCATGAGGGCACCGTTTTTAAGAGAACTGAAGAAGAATGAAATGGGAAAAGGACTTCTGTCTTCATTCTACAGAAGTAGTTCTCAACCAGGATGACTTGCTTCTCAGGGAATTGGCAACATTCGAAGGTATTTTGATTATCACAGCTGAAGCAAGTGTGGGAGAAGGTGTCACTGGCACCATGTCGTAAAACAGGGGTGCTGGTGAACACCCCACATTGCACAGGAGAGTCCTTCTAGTGGAGAGCTATGGGCGCTCCAGCAGTGGGTCCCCTATGGTGACTACACCCGAGGAAGCAAATCCCATACTTCCAAAACACTAACAAGAATGTAGGTCAATAGCATTTCAAAAAAAAATGAATTGAAAAAAAAACCAAAGAATTCCTTGTCTCAAAATGTCTCTAATAGTGAGGTTGAAAAGGCTTATCTTTCACCCCACAGGGTTTAGATGGTTAATTGGGTAGGCCTTTAGATAGGATTAATAAAGCTATTAGGAAGAAATGGTAGAAAAGTTACAGATATTTTAACATAGAAAACTAAGCCAGTGCCTCTTAAATTACAACTATCTACATAATCACTTATTAGTTATCTGTGAAAATTATTTTATCGTTTCTGTCTTCTCTTGTTTTCTAGTAATGATCACACAATATATTGATGACCTAATTGGCATCGGTCGCTTCTAAATGAACTTCCAAATGTCTTTGGAATTGGGTAACTCTGCAATATTATGATCTAAGAGTGTTAATTTCAACTGGCCATTGCTTATGTGATTTGTATAGGTACACTGCATTTGTGCTCTTATATGAGGTGTTGAAAGCTTAAACCAAATATTCCGCGTAGTGTCTTTTCTGTTTCTAAATTCAAATAGGGAATATTCTAAACAAATTAGTCAGTGGAGATGTTCCTTTGGGGCAGAGTTTGCTAAGAGACATTTTTTTCTATAGTTCAAAAATGAGGCTATACTGAAATGTCAAATAGCAGGGTCATTAAAAGAAAATCTGTTCCTCAAACTCATATACTAGAGTTCAATGTTATCCGCAGTAAGAAACCTTAACGCTGTCAAAAGCAAGCTCATATATTTAATCTTATATGATATTTTACTTTAGTCATTACAAAAATTATTCCTTTACCAAAAGAATCCTATGGGAAGTTCTGAATACTGAAAGATCAAGGCAGCACACTTTGTACACTCAAAAACCACATGAATGCACTAACAGGTAAGTTATGTAATTAAAAAAATAAAGTGTATATATAATATTAAAAAACAGTTCTAAAGAAAATAAAAATTCAGATATAGTATATTTCATCTTTTGATTTCACATAACAAATTTTTCAGTTTGTTTCAAATGTCCAAGTTATGATCTTTAGTAGTAGCAACTAAAATTAACAATAACTAGGGGACTAAATCTCTTCCTGTTTGCAGGATAGCGATAGCACTTAGATATACTCAGAAATAACAAAATCATCTTCACTTTATGCATTAATATCTGAGAATATTTCTGAAAATTTGTTAAATACAAAAGAACATTGAACTTTAGTGTTAATTTAATTTCATTCACATATTCTCAAATCATAAAATACTTTTCTATAATCTTTTTTTTTCTTAAAAAGCAAATAATCTTTCATAGTAACAATGGAAACTTTATTAGCCGGAATACAATTATTAACAGCTTCTCTTCCCCATGGAAGATTATAGGTAATAAAATAAACAAAATATTCAGATATTAAAACTCAAATCATATCAGTCATTATAGGTACTAAAAACAAATAATTCTGCTGCTGTAGTAGATTAAAGCCCAAGATGGGATAAGTTTATTGTTCACTTTATCTTGGTAGACAGGTAGACAAAATATGTCATTTTTCAATGTTATAGATAAAGAATTAGGACCAGAACATCCATTTGCTTAAGTTACCCAGGGGAAAGACTGGGGGAAAAGCTGGGATAATACGTATATTAGAGATAGAAGAATTCCACTGAAGTGAGATGAACAGAAGATTTAAAAACAGTTATAACTGAAAACACTGCTTTTTGAACACATTTGTTCACATAACAATGTTGTGATTATTTTCATTGATTTTATTTTGGTTTTATCTCTTTACAGAGAGAAATGAATTTGATTAGATGAAATAGGGCTCTCATCATAGCAGCTGGACCTGTTTAGATGCATTAATCATTTTGCAGGAAAAAAAATGCTTTAGACAGCCTTGTGAATTTCCTACTGAGGTAACCCAGTGTATAGAGACAATATCAGCATATCTTGTGGAATGTAGGCTTTAACATAGTTCAGTCATTGTATGTCTGCCATTTCTTTGAAATTCAGCATATTACAACTATATTGAAATCTATATTATTACCTTTTGTTTTTTTTTTAGATTTATTTATACATACAAGTTGGGGTACAGGCCAGAGGCATGGGGCGGCGAGAGGGTTCGCCAGAGACAGAGTGGGGAGCAGAACAGGCAGATCAGAAATACACTGCTGAGGGGAGCAGCGGGCGAGGCAGGAGAGGTCTGCCGCGCCATGTGGGATTCTCCCTGGCCGGGCGTCGAACTCGCATCGCCGCTGCCGACAGCTCCACAGCACAGCGCTTAACCGCTGCGCCACCGGGGAGGCCCCTATATTATTACCTTTTGATGGTATATAATGAGGCAATTGGCATATAAACCAAATTGTTGGTTTATAATACTGTATATGTTTTAAGGGAATAAGTTCACATAACTATAAATGTATGTTATCACACATACATTTGCTTATACATTTATTGCTTTTCCACAGTCCATTGGATCCATGCCCCTTTTGCTCCCAACATCTCCCACCCTTTCTGGTAGCCTCAGTTCTCAGTCAGATTTAAAAGGATTGTTTTCTGGTGTTTGTCAGTGTTTTGTTTTTTCATATCCCACATGTGTATAAAATGATTTGTATTTTTCTTTCTCTTTCTGACTTACTTCATTTAGCATAATCCCCTTCAGTACCATTCATGTTTTATCAAATGATAAGATTTTGTCTTTTTTCCTAAATAGATGAGTAGTACTCCATTGTGTATGTATTCCCATCGTCTTTAAAAGAAACAAAGGGATTATGCTCCCAAACTTCAAATTTTGCTACAAAGCAACAATAATCAAAATGGTATAGTATTGGCATAAAAAACAGACACACTGATCAATGGAATAGAAGTGAAAGGCCAGAAAGTTAGTTCATTTATAACAAAGGAAACAAAAAATTACATTGGAAAAAAGAAAGCCTATTCAATAAATGGTGCTGGGAAAATTGGAATGCCAACTGCAAAAGAAAGAAACAAAAATTAATTGAAAATGGATCAAAGACTTGGATGTGAGGCCTGAAACCACAAGATATGTTACAAGAAAAGCTAAGTGAAAAACTCCATGAAATTGGCTTCAGGGATGTTTGGGGGACTAGAATATAATGGCAAGAAGAACAAAAGCAAAAATAAACAAGTGGGGCCACATCAAATTAAGAAGCTTCTGCACAGTGAATGAAACTATCATTAAACCAAACAAAAGATACCATACAAATGAGAGAATATGCTTGCACATGATATAGCTGACAAGGGGCTAATATCAAGATCTACAAAGAGCTCATACAACTCAACAACAAGGAAACAAATAATGAATGAGTATCCCAAATACTAAAAATTATCTAACAATTGTCTAATTGTAGGACACTACTGAACAGGATAAGGCAGATTTCATGGGTGACAGTAGGTTATAGGATAAAGTTCATAAAGGTATATGGACAGCAGATTTGGGGATCCATGACTGGAGAATGAGAGTAAGAACAAGACCTCAGTACCAAAGTATTAGCCAGAATTTCCAGAGTCTACTAAATTCTGACTATCAACAACCCAGAGCCTACCATACATCCAGAACTTCAGGAAAAAGAGTATTTGAAACTTCTGGTCCCCTGTGAGTATGAGTCCTTTATTACACAGAGCTCCCAGCTAGACTGGGATGGCCAGCTCAGGCCTTGGGAAAAGACAAAAATAATTGTCAAACAAACAACACCCATATTACAAGGTAATGACTGATGGCAATTCACTGTCTGATGGATGAAACAGTTTACAAACCCTCACACGCAATCCTTAGTCCTTATACTTTATTTCAAAGCCTGGGTAGATTTCTTTAGATCCAAGGTATAAACTATGGTTAGCAAAGCCCCTTTTCCATTCATCAGACCTTCAGAGTTCATGGAGAAGAGCACTTCTTCAGGACCATGTATGGCTGTCCCCGATCATTATAATGCAGGGTCTTCCGAAATTTCTGGGGCCTTTTATAGTAGGCTTCTCCATCCCCTATATCTTTTTTTATAAGCAAGATTTTCATTTGAGATAAAGAATCAAAAATATTTAGTTCTATTTTAGAGACAATGGTTGGTTTTTAGCTTTAGAGTTTGGAAATTAAATAATATATCTTATAGTTGATTTAAAAAAAAAAAATACGCTGCTTCGAGGGAAAGTTTCAGTGTCTGTGATTCCCAGAGCAAAGATCTGTTATGAGATGTCAACAAGTGAGATTAGGCAGAGGCTGGCAATTCAAAGAATTGCCCTGAATACTCACCCTGAGGGAACCATAGGTTTATTAGTAATAAAAAGTTCTGCTTTTTCCCAGAAATTCCATTTATCATTTACCAATCACTGGGCTCTTCCTTCAACTGAATGGCCTAGGCAGTCCTCTGTGAGGAAGTTTGGGTAAACTGCTGGCTTCATGTTTGACTGGCTGCAGCTCCAGTGTTCCTCAATCCAGGTTGCAAGAGAGGAGTGGCTTCCGTGGTTGTGTCAAGTGGTGGGGTCTTTCTCCATAGAAGAGCCCCTAGGTGCTGTTCCTATGATGAAAACTTACTGAGATCTGCTCCTCTTTGCTTTACAAAGATTTCCCTATTTTAGAAATCCTGAAACTACAGTCCATTCTCCAGACATAAGCACGCAGTAAGAAAATTCCTTTCCTTTTATACTTTGTTAAGTGGATGCTCTTCTAGGTAGAAATAAAAATCACTTTGCCATATTCCTTGCTTTTAAGGAGAAAGTTTATTACTATTTCTGGTAACAGTTTTAGTCGTACTTCTTATCTATCTTTATGCTCATGGAGTTAGTATGCTTATCTTTGGAGTACTGGCCCACACTCTCTTCCTAAATATTTGGCTCCCCTGAGCTTTGAAAATGGAGAGCATAGATTACATATTAAACAAGTTTCTTAGTCTTATAAAACTTCCCAAATTCACAATTCAGAAGCTTTCCAAACAAGCTTTGCAAATCACAGTTATCTAAAACAGATAATTATCTTTCCAGAATTAAGTTCCTCTTGGGAAACTATTTCACTTAAATGGTTTACTGGAATGAATTTCCTCTAAGAAAAATGTGATAACATCTCAATTCATTATCAACTCATTGCTTTTAACTTCAGTCTTGATTTTGAGCAGCAATGAAGCCAAAGTTTTAACATGTACCATATTAACCTCAAATTATATTATAGCATAAAAGTTCTGCTTTAAATTGTGGTAATTACCTATATTTTCTTAAGGTTCTGATCAGAAATGAAATAAAATCTTCCAACTGGATGAAGTGTAAACAATATTTATCAAAAGTTCCTAAAAATATCAACAAGTTATAGAACTTTTTCCAGCAAAATAGAACAATGGGGACTAGGTTTTTACCCTCTCAACACAAATAGCAATAGCAACCAAACAAGATTATGTATTTCAATAAGTTTAAGACATTGGACATGATTAGGATGTGAGGAACAATGTTTCCTGAGCAATGAAAAACAATAGTTGAGCACAACAATTCTTGTGAACTGCCTTAAGCCAGTTTCTAGACCACTGAGCAGAGTAGGAAAGGAACTCCAGTAAAGCCTAGTGTGCTGCTGCTAGGGAATAGTGCTGAGAGGCAGAGGAGACCAAGGCAAGTTATATTTACAGAACAGGATACTGAAGAGGAGAGAATGGCATAGACAGACATTCCAGAAATCTGCAGAGGGTTGCCTCAAGTTTTCAACACAGAACTGTCAGTGCATGCCTGTAAGGAAACTACTAGAAGTCAAGAAAAGAACCAAATGACCAGATTAGAGGGAAGAGTTGATGACAGGAACCCACACAGGGCTACTGCAGTCCTCTTGAAAGGCCAATCAGGATCCATCATGCTGCCACTAAGTTAAGTGTCTCATCCCTTTGCCCAATCAGCTGTGACCACAGTCAGAACAAATTATCCTCCCAAAAGCAGGACAAAGTCACTCAGCAGAGGGTGGGAGGAATATTTCACAAAGAACTGGATAGCAGAAATAGAGATGGAGAATATTCCATACAGAAATGTGAATGAATGTTCAAAGTCTAGTGTTAATAAGACAAATCTCCTCATACTGATTTCCTTTGGTAGTAAAACAAGAAAAGGAAAAGGAAATGTCCATATTCAAGCCATCTACTATCATATTTGCTGCCTATGTGATCCCTTTTTTGTCATGTTCTTCTTCCAGAGATGATCTGTTTGGGATCTAGCTTAATCAAATGCACTCATGGAGAGAAAATATCCAGAGCCAATTCTGTCTTTGTGCACTGAGGCTGGTTTGGTCAAATCTGCACAGCTGTGCTGCATCTGGGAAGCACCTGAAATAGGAAGATGGTAAAGTAGGATGGATAGAGGGTAGGTGATGAGTTGGAAGAAGAGTTTGAAAACCACATCTTGAAAGGATGACTGAAGAAACTAGGCATATTTACTTGGAAAGATACAAAAATAATCATTGGGTAATTACTGATTGAAAATATCAAAGCGGGCTGTTAGATTAAAAAGGACCACCCTGAATGAGACGGTGATGCTAGAAACAAAACTAATCAGACAGCTTCAACCCAATATAAGGAAAAACACTCTTAACAATTACACAAAACTCTTAAAGAAATGAATGTGTGTGTGTGTGTGTGTGTTGTGTGTGTGTGTATGTGTGTTATCCACAAGTACCTTTTAACTAAAAGGTTAGATTACAGATATTCGTGTGGCACTGAAGGGGCAAGAAGGGATTAACCCTATAATAACTTTTGCTTTTGTCACACAGGTAATTTAAAGGTAAGTTTCTTGGACTGACAGATATATAGTAGTGAACTAATCCAGTCAATGTCAGTGAATCAAATCAATGTTAGGGTGAGATGTAAAATTGGTACATAAGAGAGGTAAAGGAAAGAATCCCACTGTTTCTTTTCTCCCCACAAATAGCAGTCAAATCTTTGTAGGGAAAACTGAGAGATGCAGAGACGTAAAACAAATGAGGTGATGAAATAACTAAATTCCATTTTGCAGTATCAGCCTCAAGATACAAAGCACAGTCTGCAATTGTCAATGACACCAGATCTGAAACAAGTGTCTTTTTTCTAGGATAGGGGTTGACCAGGCAACTCATAACAATATGGTGAGAACCATTTATTTACATGACATTACTTTTACATGAGCATTTTATATTACATAAGCATCTATTCAAACGACTCCTCAAATTATTCTGAGCAGAGGAGGACAAAGGGGAACACACAGCTGGGGAGATGAAAACGCATTCTGTGTGCTGGCCTTTTACACTCAACTATGACGATCCCTACTTAAAATCCAAGTGAGCCACTTAGGAACCCAAGTGACTCCATGACAGCAACCCCATCCCCTTTGCCTTAACTCTAACAATGTGGCCCTTGCACACTAACACCATCACTTAACTATGAAACTCATTTACTTACACTTGGGTTTTTTCCCAAGTCTTTTAGTCTGAATTACTGAAATCACTTGTGATAGTTAAGTCTTTCCTGGGTCTCCTTTTCTTTTTAAGTTACGTTTGGCTGGCAAAGTTATAAGTATCTGAAAGTCATGTTTTTTCAATTGATAAGAGAGAAGAGTTTCCTGAGACAAGTATGCTCAATATTCACGGTAAAAATTTAAAGACATGTTGTTTATTTCCTTTATCCCTTTTGCTTTAAACCCAGTACTCGCACTGGTAACCCACTAAGTAAGCTGGTGTCAAACACCTACAACTAAACTCCTTTACTTGGACCTGGCAAGGTCCAAGCATGCACTGTGAACTGGTGAAACAGAAACTTGTTAACAAGATCGACTTCAGTAGCTCTGTTAAAATGCAACTGGTGCAGCCTCTCTGGAGGCTACTAGAGACGATGAAGTTGTGATTCCTCCCAATAATGTGGTAAACAAAACAGTGCCTGCCCAGGGTGCTTGCATGTGCATTAACCATCTGAAACTACCCAAAGCCATCACACACACACACACACACACACACACACACACACACACACACACAGAGAATTTTCACTGGAGGTGAGCCCAGAAAAAACTATCTATCAGTATAAATGTAATCTGCTATAAAAATCTTCTGTGGAATAAAATGATGTATTTTCTGACTTGTGGAACAATAGGAAAAACTTATTATTCTGTCCCATTAGGTTAAAAAAAGTATGAAGGTAGAGGGGAAAATTATGATCCCTCATAACCCAAAATTAGAGGAAGGAGTATACAGATTCTAAGGAACACAGAACTTTTGAACTCATCATTTCCAACTGATGATATTATCTGCAGAAATAATCTTCTATTATTGTGAACCATTCCCACCCAAAGTTATATTTTATTACAGAATTATAGACATGAGCACTAATCATTACTTATACACAAGTAAAGTGAGAACCATTTTAAATGCTGGATTGTTTTGGAAAAATACTGAATTATATTTTCCTTAAATTGCACCAATATGTTAAAATTCATTTACTTTTTTTTTTTTTTTTCAGAGAACATAGATGAACTGCTTTAAGAATAAGCTGAAAGAGTTGTGGCAATGTGAGAGACAAGAATGGCAGGACAAATCCCAGGTTCCATAAGAGAAAGAAACGAATTACTGAACTTCAACCTGTAGTTAAGGCCACAGTGGCCACAGGCATTTTGATTTTCTGATCTAGATCCAAGGGGCCTGGACAGAGCTTCCAGTCCCCACACAGGACATCAAGCTTGGTGTCAGGTCATGGAAGACACAGGAGCTGCTGCCGAAAGCTTTCTGGTTGTGTAAGAGGAAATTAGGAAATTTCTCCCAATTCTTTAAGGCCCTTCTCCCTTCTCCCACACCTTTAAGGCCCTGGGAGAGAAGTACTGGCATGAGATGTCAAAGGACTGTATAAAACATGAGCCTAGAAGATTAAATAAAAATGCGGGGGGAAGGGAGGGAGCGGAGGGAAAGAACAATGAACTATGGTGGAGGACAATGGGTGCTTAGGTGGTAAGAGAATAATGGTGACCACACCTCAGAGGAGAAGTCCTATATTGTGAAAAAATAACAAGGATATAAAATGGCACTTATTAAATATACATTTAAAAATAACCTAGGATGACTGAATCCTTTAGGGCTCAGACAAAACAGAAGTTCCTCTATTTACCACTGTTTTGATAGCAATTCATTACCATGAACCTAGAAGAAGGTGAGAGTTTAAAAGACCTCAGATTGCAAACACAGGAGAAATTCAAGTACCAGGAAAGGGAATCAACTGATACATTCAACTGATACAATCACTACAAAAAAAAAAAAAAAAAATGAAATGAAGACAAAAAAATAAGGCTAAAATTTAATTTGTATAAAATAACAAAAAGAAATAAAATACAGTAACAGATAAAGTTAATCTAAAAGGCAATAATGCTTAAAAAGGTAATCAACCACTTAGAAAAATGAAAACTAGATGACAAATTACAAATGGAAATTCTGGAAAATTAGTGGTGGCTTTGGATTAGTGGCATTGGATTAATTCTTACTTTAAAAATTTTATTGTGAAATAGTTTTGGATTTAGAGAAAATTGCCAAATATAGTACAGTCATGAATCTATTGCATAACCACAGTACTATTACAAAAACTAAGAAATTAAGATTAGCCAAATACTACTAACTAAAATATAGATTTGGCTCAAGTTTGCATCTTTTGTAGTCATGTCCTTTTTCTGTTCCAGGATCTAATAAATGGCTCTACTTTGTGCTCAATTTTCATGTGACAGATTCCTCTGCTCTGGGACAGTCCCACCTTATTTTTCATAACCTTGACAGTAGTTAAGAATCCTGGTTACTTTAAAGAATGCTCCTAATTCATATTTATTTAGTGTTGTCTCATCATTAGATTGAGTTTAGTCATTTCTGACAAGAATACCACAGAAATAACACACTTTTCTCATATCAAGGGTTGCATGAGGTCACCGCATCTTATTACTGGTAATGTTAACGCAATTAAATTGGTCAAGTTGCTCTCTTTAACCATTCCAAAGTTACTATTTTTCCCTTTTCAATAATAACTTGAAAGAGATCCTTTGGGACCCTGCCATTAATCTGCATCTCCTCAGATTCCCATCAGTTTTAGCATCAGTGGGTATATATTTTCAGCCATGATTACTGCTTTGTTATTCTAGTGGTGATTTTATTGTGGTACCCTCTTTCTTTCCACATATATTAATTGGAATTTTTCTGTAAGGAAGACCTACCCTTTCTACACATTTATTTATTCTGTCATTTATGTAAGTATGGGCTAGTATTTATTCTGTCATTTAAGTAAGTATGTCATTTATGTAAAAATGACATTTATGTCATTATGTAAGTATGTATAATATTCTATGGGCTATAATCTCATCTGAGTTATTTACTTTGTTTTCAAGGCATTCTGTATTTGGCATGACTGCTCTTCCGGGTTGGCTGCTTGGTGTTTGCGACCTTCAGCATCGCTTGGAGCATGTCTATTGCATGAGTCAGCTTGAACTGCACCGTTCCAAATACCCTTGATTGCTCTTTTTGGAGACTGTGTTCAGGGGCCATGATCTGGATGTAGAGCTATCCTTGTCAGTAAGGTGTCACTGACTCTAGATCTTTTAGCTGGATAGAGCTGGGGAAATTATGCATGTAAACTAACCCATGGCAGAGACTTTTAGTCCCAAACTCTTCCCTCTCCCTAAGAAAGAGAAAGCAGGACAGAAAAACCTAAAAATCTCAGACAATATATACAGAAGAATTAAGTGACACCATAACCTCCCCCTCTACACACACACACACACACACACACACACACACACACACACACACAATTAAAAAGATAGAGTAAATCACTAATAGCTGCACATGTGAAAATAAACATGTAGGTGAAAGTAAATTGAGAGAAAGTACAAAACAAGGGCTAGGTCTGAGAACATGAGAGACACAAATCACCAGTAGGCATCGTGAGAAAATTTGGAGAATGGGCCTGAAAACAATTTAATTGTAACACAAAGGGACTCTCAAAAAGCAAAAGCAAAGAAACATTGATTATAAATGTGTATCCTATTGGTGTCATAACTACACATAAAATCATTTTTCAAATGATTTTAAATCATAGCATTTATTTTTCTCTATCTAGAAGCATATAGGCAGAATGAAAAGAATTGAAAAAAATTATTACTCTCTCTTCAAAACTCATTTTGTTGGTGGTAGAATAGGTATTGTTATTCTAAGACTATTATATGTGAATTAAAAGATAAAGGAAATAAGTAATTGCTTTGAGAATGGAGGATTTTCAATGAGAAAATATGACAACAAAAATGTTACAGACTAGAAAGATTCAATAGAATAATCTCAATAAAATCATTGAAAGAAGCAAATGCCATTGGTTAATTCTGACTTCATTTCTTTGATTAGTTACCATTTGATAGAGTAATGATTCCCTTCTTCATTAAATCTTTTAAAATTTGGGTATTTTAAACCCACTCTCTTGGTTTTCATCATTTTCAATAGTCATCCTTAGTGTCCTCTTTATCCTTCTCATATTTAGAGACTTTGAAACTTAAAGGGCCATAATGACAAATCACAAATTCCTTGCCTGAATCCATTGATTTCTCGACTCATATATCCAACTGTCATACATCTCTACTTCGGTGTCTGTGAAATATACCCAAAGAACTTCTGGTTTTCTGCCTCCACACTAAGATGCTCTTCCTGAAACTCTTCTCATCTCAGCAGATGACAGCTTCATTCTCCCTGTTGCTCATGCTATATAGCAGCTGCCACAAAGATATTCTCTCCTTATTCCTTAACATGTCTGATTTTTCTTTTAGTCTATCAACTTGTTTATTTCTTTCTTCTCACAATACTTGTGTCAAAGTGGTAGCCACATCACATTAATAAGATGATAAATGACCAACTAAATGTTGATAGCATGCACTGTGAATATTACAGTAAGTCAGCTAGCCTCTCCAGCAAGTATGTACCCTAGGACTCTGGAGCATGTGAAAGCATGGTATATTACTATCCTCTTAACACCTAAGTTGAGAATGTGATTCATTGAAGCAGTGTGTGACAGATCCTTTATGAGGGAGAGTATTTCTGGAGGGAGGGGAGTTTGTCTGCAGGACAATGACTTACAGTAGTAGCAAATATAACAGCTGCAGAAGACTTGGTGTTATTTTTTCCATCCTCTCTTTGCTCCAGAATGTGTTTCATTAATCTTCCAGCACACCATGGAGATCTGGGATTCTTTTGCTTTCATTTTGACAATAAGAAGTTGGGCAGAAGGCAGTGAAAAGCATGACATGACAAGTGAGTAAAGTGAGAGTCCCCAGTGCTGTTCTGGTAGCTTCAGATTGTTTCATAGCATAATAATAATTCTATCTTCCGTAACTACTATCTTTATTAATTATGGTGACCCTGACAACCAAGTCAATGAGCTACTTTTTCTAATCCCTATGAAAAAAATGACTATTTTTGTATTCGATGTCTTTATGCATTCTTTTCTGAACAGTCATTTACTGTACTTTAATGAGGAGTCTAGGATTATGAATTTCTCTCTTGAAGCACATAATAGGCAGTCCAGAAGCCAGATTCTGCTTTCATATCTAGCAGAGATCTCACAAAAAATATAAGAATTCAGTCTCTACTCATTTAGCCTTTCTGATCCAATGAAATTTTGATATAGCAACTCAGTGAAATTTCTGACTTTTGATCCCTCATTCTTTTCTAGCAACAATTATATTTTCCCCTTGGTTTGATACATCTTCAAACTATTTTATCTATCCCTACCAATTTCTATTATTTTCTTTTATCAGAGAAAGACAAATACTACATGAATTCATTTATATGTGGAATTAAAATGCTGAACTCAGAGAAACAGAGAGCAGGGTGGTGGAAAGCTATGGGACAGGAAGCTGATAAGAGATTATTGCCATTGTCTGCAAGCAAGAAAAGGGGTAGTTTAGGGTCTACCAGTGGAATAAAAAGGGAGAAGTAGATGACAAAGCCATTATGAAGTAAAAGGCAACAAAATTAATGGTTCATTAGATACAAGCAGGAAGAGGAAAACAGCATTAGGGTGTCTAACATGAATGACTTTGAGATTGCCTCACAGGGAGAGTTGGGATGAAGAACAATCTTAAAGAAAAGATAGATTTTATGTTTGCTATATTGGGTTTTTGGCAAAGTTGAACTAGAGACCAGGTCTTCTGAGTCCTAGTCAAGAATGTTCCCCATTATTCTATCATGATTTTCCATGGAAAAATATTTTCACTTTCATTTTACTTTAAACTGCCAAAAGACAAATTATTCAATATGCCTAACAATTTGACAAATTTATCGACACAAAATTATTAGATGAAGTTCTTTTGTATTTTCTCCCCCATGCATTAATTTCCAAGTGTAAACATTAAGATCAATATCAGATATATTGAGAAAGTAGGAATCTACCTTTTAAATGAGCTTCCCTGTACAATCACTGTGCTAGGGACTCACATTTCATTCAAGCACAGCCCTATAGATTTATGTATTTTCTGTACTATGTAGATTAGAAACTGTCAGAGAGAAGTGCATCAGATTCTCAAGCCCCTGTGAAAAGAGTTATACAGAATTGACAATTCAGTCCAGGTCTAATTAGAAAGGCCTTCCCTGTCTACTCTCAATAGATAACAGGTCAACATGGAAAGCTGAGGCAGCTGGAGGAAATAAAAAGTAAAGGCAATACTCTTTTTTTTTCTTGAGTATGAAATCTTTGCCATCAATACTGCTTGATAAGTTTTATTTAAACCAGGTGCTAAAAAATAAAGCACTTAAGGTGATAAAGTTCTATCTCATTAGGTTTTGCATGCAGAGAGGCTTATCTGATGATGCCCAAGTATCACTGAAGGGTTCACAAGTGTAATTATCATTGGCTGAGAGCCATCTGTTCTAATCAGTCATTGTCAAATCACCTCAAGTCAAACACAAATTGTGTTTCTTCTAAAGCAAAGCCAACACAATATATTTTGTTTAATCTAGGTTAAGAGTAGGCCAAACAGAGTTTGGATATGCTTTCTCCATGTTGAAGAACTAAAAGAACTACTTTGTAGTGAGGACATAGGGTGTTTGAATAGTAATGGTAATTTTAAGTTGAAAACTAGTGAGTTCGCTAATATTCAGATGAGATGTCAAAGTTGGAGAGATCAATTGTACCCCAAGACAACAAACACTCTGGTGGGAAACTACTATAAAGGGTCAAAAGGGGAAATAATCCACTCTGCTTTGTATAAAGTTTATTTAACTGATTTCACATTTCAATTTTAAAAGCATCAATAGAGTACCCATGGAGTGTACAGCTAACTCTGTTAAAGTCTAAGGATACAAAGAACATGACAAAGGCATCCCACAGGAAACTTCCAATCAATGAGGGAACTCTAGATGAAAATAGCCTGGCCCTCTTTGTCTGCAAATAATATGTGAGTCTGTAAACCTGGTCAGTAGGAATGAAACTTGAAGAAAAAACAACAGAGGATAAAGGCTCACTCATAAACCAGTAAATATTCCCTCAAAAGCAGAAGGCTGTATCTTGTAGATCTGTAATACTGCTATATATATTTACTCAAGATTTTCTGTTATCACTGTAAAGAGAAAAACAAAAGTTGAAACTAATATTTCTGGGGGAGATACTGGAATAGCACAGAGGTTTCAGGTTTTTGGTTTTCAAGGGACAGAAGCCAATTAAATTTTGTGCCACCTGAAGTGACAGGCAGAGCTGCTGCAGGCCATGTGGATCCTGAAAACTCACTGAAGTCCCCAGAAACCCCTCACACTGGAGCTGCAAGAAGAGCCTAGAATACTGAAGACTTGGGAAGAAATATCTACAGTCGCTCCTGGTTTTAGATACTGGAAGCATGCTGCATGTCCCCCAGGTCGGATGTGTGCACAGTAAGTGTTTTCTATGGCCAAGGAAAACACAAGAAAGCAATTCTTACCTGAGAAGGGCTTCTAGAACTAAGGAGAGGAAAAGTCCATGAGGCCTTTTCCACAATAAAGGAAAACTAATTTTTTGTTAAATTAAATTTTAAGAATTTCATATTTATTCTTTCAATCCTACTGGGCTTTCATGCTTCTCTTCCTCCTCCCTTCTTTGCTAGTATAAATGGTTATAGAAATGGGTTCTTTGCTGGTCGCTGCACTATGGCAACAATGCCTGAAGGGGAGATCAGACACTTCTATTATGGAAACCAATCTTAAATCAATAGGAAATATTTTTTAAAATAAGTGAGTAAATTCCACAAAACATGGATCACAAGAAGCAAAGACCACACAAGTAAATGATGATTGACTTTTGATAAGGTACAAACAGATATTCTTATTGATTTGAATTGTTTTCTATTATAGCTTCACAAGAATTTGTTAACCAATAGTATTAAAACCTTAATAGTAAATCCTTCAACATGTCTTTTATTGATGTTTCTTATTATTAAAAAAAAAGCCTCATTGGCTGTATAATGGGCAAGTGCTCTGAGACTCAGCTAGAAACCACATGAAACAGGATGGAGCCCCCATTCTTTGGAGGCTCAACTCAAGTCCCTGTCACATGGTTGCTTCGGGGTGACTGACTGCTTTGTTTCTACCATCATCCCCAAGCTTGGTCTATGTCACCCCTTCATATGGCCCAGCTTTGCTAGCACCATTCCTTAAAACAGGGACTCCTACATGCTTTACAAATCCACACTCCGCACGCTAAATTTTATCAGTGGTCAATTTTTACCTTTACCTTTACTTTAATGCCCAACACAGAGTTCATTATGTTCTAGTTAAATACAGGTGTTCAAATGAAAAAATAAATATGTAACTCAGCGACTCTGGTGGTAATTTTAGAGCAGATGCTAAAAAAGTTAAAACTATGATTGTTCCTGCCTTTATAAACATTCATATTTAATTTTTCATATCTGCTTGGACATGTTCCTTTGCAAGGGAAATGGGACCTCTTAAATAACACCCAGATTAGAGTTTTATGGAACAGAAATACTCTTTTAGCTGCTGCTTTGAAGCTCAGAACTTTCGAGAAGCAGAGGCAATAATAAGAAGACCCCCAACCCCCAAACAAGGATATTTCAAAATGGGTTTTCATCTATGTGGGATAACTTTGAACCCACTGCGTAAGTGCCTCTGTTCCTGCAGGCAATTTTGCATAGAAAATGTCAACAAGTGGAAGAGCAGTCACAGAAAAAAGCTGCAGTAAGATTCCCTGCAGTCAGCACAGGTGTGACCTGAATGCACTATTGGACACATCACACCCAAAGGGAGAGGAGGCAGGGATTCAACAATCGTGAGTATCCATAGGGTTCTCCATCCATCACATTCCCTTTGAGGCTCAGTTCTGTCATCTGCCCACTTCAGTTTAAGTAATTGGAAACAGTTTACAGTTTTCCTCCCTCAAGCAACAATCTTGATTTCCATACCACCCCCTCCTTCTCAAGGGAAAATTATATTGCAATGCTTATAAGCTAAACCCTTCACACTACTCACTGCCTCCAGGCATTTAAAAATATTAAGTCAACTTTTTGGCCTATTTCTAGAAATATGACATTTGTGCCCTCCCAACATAACCCATCAGAGTACACACTTTTAAAGGAAAGAACTCTTTAATACGTCTGCATGTAGAATATCTTTCAACATTAAGAACATATTTACTGTGATCTCTGAGTGCTAATGGGATGTCTGCTGTTATTAGTTATGGTGTTGGCAATATTTTAATTGTATGTGCTGCATTAATGTTTTTGTTCTGATTACTTGAATCTAGTGATGTTTGGAATCATTTCAAGCTTTATCTGTAAGTCTTGTTTCTTTAATTTCACTCAAGAAAAACTATCAGGAATTTCTTCTCCCACCCCATCTCAGAGTTCCCACTATAATAGAAAAAGAGGACAGCATTAAAGACATAATGAACCCCATATAACTGTCATGGCCTAATTGTAATACATAACTATATGTTATTATACAATTAGACCCATTTTGTTTTAATAATGACTCCATGTTTCAAAGTACCTAATACCTAAGATTAAGAAATACAGTATTTCTTTTTTTCAACTAACCATTATGAAGAAATGGGGAAGAAAACCCTTAAAATAGTAGTAATGGCAACTATATCACACCCTTTAGGGCTTCCTCAAGCATTGTGATGAATCTCATTCACTTTCCCTGTGCTGTACTTCAGTTACCTCAGCATCTGCTTTGGATCTGATGTCATAAAGACTCAAGTTCTGTCTGCTATGTCCAAGAGAAATGATGAGTTAATGTTGCAAGGCAGAGTGCCTGTGCAGAGAAACCATTCATTTTCAACAGGGTACACTGTTCTCCTGGGACTGACAGTGTACCAGCTGTCTAATGGGCATACCCATCTCCTGGGTCTCCTGGGACTCTATTTCAGGAAAGACTTATTGGAACTATGGAAGTCTAAAGGGATATTCTGCATTGTTGTAATTGAATTCACTGCTAGAGTTGAGGCTTGAGTTGGTGTATGACATTTCATTTCTCCTCCAAACATCACTATTACCACTGTAAGACTTCTATGATTCATTCTGAATATTTTTTCAATTTTTATTTTAGTCAGATCAGTTTCACTTATTATTTTTTTAAAAAATATGAATTCTTAATTTTGCTTAAGACAGCAAAATTACAAATGGCTAAAACAGATCTAGCTTGGATGGGGTTCAATTATTTTTTTCTTAGTTGTGGAAGATTCAAAAAGGAGAATTATGTTTTTAATATATAGTTTAACTAGAGATATGTCTTTGTAACGTGGAAGTGAAAGTAAAGAAGTGTGAACATTTGTGACACACTGTTTTTAAGATGCTGTGACTAATTAGTTCTACCTAAGAGAGTAGAAAGAGAAGTGGTATAGACAATGATGCTTACTAACAAAGGAACTCATAAATATCAACCTTAAATCAGGTGAAAAGTGGGATAAGTCACAAACTATTGAAGGAAAAGCAGTCGTTTTCAAGTAAACAAACAGAAATATTTTACAAATATATTTTACAAATATATTCAAATGTACAAATATAAAATTCTACATATTCTAAGTCCATCTCATATTTTATGTAATTTCATCTCAGATATTTGAATTAAATGGAATCTGATATCACTTTCAGAGCTCTACTCATTTTGCTCTAATTTGGTCTCACATGTGTGAAAAAGTCTATATCTTCTAGAATATTCTGACATCTTCCATCAAATTTATTTAAGCCTTCTTCCCTATAAAACACTAGGCACATACGCAAATGCTTTGTATATTTTATGGGACATCTTCAATCCCTAATAAACAGATCCTATCAGTAGGTATAAAATGGAAGGGTCTTGAAAATATTAGACAATGACATACTATTGAAAGTTATCAGCTACTTGCACTCTGATTAGCCATACTGGTTAAAATCATAGCCCCAAAAGTGTTATTTAAAATCCGGAAGTTATAGATGTCATGGTTATAGATAGATGAACAATTACTCTGTTGTTACATGTGTGTGTGCACATAGCTAGACCGATGACTAGAATTACTGAGATTACATTAAGTAGAACTAAACATAATTTCTAAGCTTTCAGTTAAACAAGGTAGTTTGAACATCCACTTTTATGCTACTCTTTCCCAAAACTCTGCTATAATAACAGTTAAGCATTTGGGGGGAGGGGGTGGGGAAACAAATTTACAAAGTCAAAAGGACTGGAAGATGATATCACAATAGGTGAGAAGTTAGAGCAATTTTGGAAGCAGAAAACCAGAGACAGTAGCAGAAGCTAGGTTAGTGTAGACGGGAACAAAAAATGAAACCAATATGAAGCAATTCATATACCAGAACTCCTAACCCCCCTAAATGATGTGAATTTCTAGTTTAAAAGACAATAGAGTGTTGTAAAAGTCATCTTACTTAGAAATTTCTAAGTATTCAGAATAATAGAAATCCACAGAAGAATTTTTTTAAAAGTGACAGGTCACATGTAATAAGTATGAAAATGGCACCAGATTTCTTAATGGAAAAGCTGGAGGTTAAAAGAAACAGAAACAATCGATTCAAAATTCTGAAGGAAATATTTCCGTGTTGAATTCTATGTCTAGGCAAAAGATCACATTAAGAGTAGAATCAAGGTGCTCCCAGACATATAGTTTCTCAAAGCAAAATTATCTCCCTTTACAGGAGGAAATTGAAGGATAAATATATCAAAATGCAAATAAATTAAAAGACATACCTGAGATTCAGGAAACAGGAGATAAGAGAATTCCCAGCATAGTGGTAGAGAAAGGTTTCAGTTGACAGTGGTACAGCAGATGCACAGATCAGTACACATTGGAGCAGACAGATGTACAACTCTATGAAAAGAGAAAACAGGATATTACTTGCCATCGGAATATTCCAGAATCTTATTTTCAGCACTAACAAAAAATTAAAATTTGAGTTTCAAGTAAATATAAAGATAAACAACTAAAATCAGCAGTAGTTTTATAACTCCAGGGAAGACTAGAAAAGAATTACTATAACAATCATAAAGACATGGTTCAGCAATGGATAACATTTAAAAGACCATAATATATTAACTGAATGTTGATATTAAAAAGAATTGATGAAAAGTGTCTTCAGGGGGATGAGACCAGAAAGTTGTTTTTTGAGTCCACTACAGTGGCTGCATAAAGGCAATAAGTAGGTGAGTTCAGAAGTAGAAACATGTCATAGTACTGACGAGTATGAACACCCAGCGAACTACCCAGAACCATGAGTGAACCTGGACACAGAGCTACAGGTCTCTCAGCTGTGTGACCTTCCTCTTTCTCCTCAGGCTGATGATAATATAAGAATAGGATCTAAGGAGAGATGTTAGTGAAATTCAAACCCAAACTGATTCAATGTATTTGGGGTATGTTCTGCCTGGGGAAAATTGGGTTGACTCAGACAACTGGGTTGATTCACAGAGGCTGACTGATGTTATTCATATAGCTGGTTATTTTGATTTATGGCCATACACTGAAACTTTTCTTTCTTTTGCCTGTATCATTAAAGATAGTCTTTTAACTGTCCCCAAACTTCATGTAACTACTGTACTCTTACTATTTGTTAGGTCCCATTGTCCTTGACTTTAATGTCCCAATACATGTTTTTACAGGAAATGATGTGTTTCTATAAGACTTAGAACTACTAAAAAAGGTAAAGGTTAAAAACAGGAAATAGTCAAATAGTCTGAAGTATACTTTTCCACAAGTTTTATCATCAGAAGACCATGACTGGTATTTCTGGCAGTTAATCTCTCAAAGTGAAAAACAGAACCCACACAGTATCTCTCCTGACAGGACGGTTACAGTCTCCCCTGAGATCGCAGTTATCGACAAGTGACTGTGAAAACGATATCACAAAGTCCTAAGCTTTTCATTTGGTCTACTACACTAATAGTTACCAGTTAAACATTTAAATAATAAAAATAAAATTGGATTTTCACTGCAGCTACGATGGAGGAATTTTATCTTCAGACAGAGGGTTACAATGGATCTAAAAGATTGCATCTCCGCTGTTTAATAATCTCCACGACCCAGTGTGTGCTGAGAAGCTGGTCTGGGTGAGCCTTCAGAGAATAGTATGAGTTCCTTACTTAAAGAAAAAAACAAACAAACAAAAAAACGTTGTGTGAACCTTCTTGGTGAAGACAGTCATGTTCATCTGAATACAATTATACTGTTTCATTCCTTCAAAATAAGTGAGGTAATTACGGATTAGAGTTTCTATGTACTTAGATACAATAAAAAATATCTAAACACAAAGGTGAGAATTTCTTAATGAAATCATTATATCAAAAGCCTCTCTCTGAAAGTTTTGCAGAGACAAAATTGTTTAGCTGATTCAGAGAATTGGTACAAGGTCTTCCTGAGGATATGTACAGATCTTAAAGCTGGTATGTATCTTTCCACAAATAATAAAAATTTTCTTTAAAAAGTCACTTGCAGTGCTATCCTGATTTGCCTTTTCAAAGGAAACTTTCCATAATGCCTAGAAAGAATGTGAAGTGTCAGACTTTACTAAAAAGCATTTTAATTGAAATTTAATTCAAATACCATATAGCTCACCCAATTAAAACATCATTTCAATGGTTTACTATGAGTCTTGTAACTATCATCACAAACTAATTTTAGAACATTTTCTTCACCCTTAAAAGAAACCCATATTAATTAGCACTCAAGAGTTGCAGACTTTAATTTCTTCTTCTAGAGCTTTAAAAATTACTGATCTATTTAAATACAGTTGCCTAGTGTATGTTTTGGAGAGTAGCCTAAGATTGCCCTCTGGTGCCTAAAGATATAGCCTATATAGTACGTTTGTCCTTAAAAAGTGTTTGTGGATAAGCAGTCAGTCAGTGATGAAATCATCAACATATTTACTATTTGTCTAACACTATCTGTGGTACCTGTACATTAACTCATTTAATCTTATGACAACCCTACAAGATAAGTTACTATCATCTCCATTTTATAGAGATATTGAAATTAAGTGTCTAAGAAATGTTATTGCATTTTTATTATTTTACTAACCCATTCCTTTGGTAGTCTCTTTAACTATTAGACTGCAAAACTCTTTTTACTTCAGTTCCATCTAAAAGCAGTCAGGATTCAAGAACTTCCTGTACAAATACTGTTTGGGCTCTTTGATTGTGAAACTCAATGTTCATTTTGCACTTTTTATTTTTTTAACTAAGAATAGCTTTCTAAAATGAAGTTGGCACCTGTAATTAATTTAAATTTATTCCAGATATAGACTGCTTCCAAAGCTTGTATGAAGATCATTTGGAAACTTGGAACATATTTACCACAGAAACGACATTTTCGATGATTGTGAAGTCCCCTGGTTACTCTGAAACACCTAAAATGGATCGGAAAGTACAACCTTGTAACCACCAGCTTACAGATCTCACACGGTTTAAGGGTCCTGAGCCCTGCAGACCAAGGTTCAACTTTTGGGAGAGTCTGAATTTCAACAGAAGCCCTTTTGTTGATCTATTTCACCTTCTGTCCCCACTGAAGGGGGAAGAAGTTTCTGCTCTTGAAAGACTCAGAGTGAAACCATGTCTACCGTCTTGACTCCTGATCTCTGGTTTAAAGTTAAAAAGGAACTCAAAGGTGGAAAGTATGTGGGATGCTGTCTCAGATTCCAACATTAGGGTTGTGAGACTTAGATGGCCACAGGGTGTATGTGTGTTTGTGTGTGTGTGTGTGTGTGTGTGTGTGTGTGTGTGTGTGTGTGTGAGAGAGAGAGAGAGAGAGAGAGAGAGAGAGAGAATGGGGTATGTGAAGGTTGAATCTGTATCAGACTTGATTATTTCTTATTCCTTAAGATTTTTTTTTTTTAGAATTTTTTTTAAAGATTTATTTATTTATACATACAAGCTGGAGTACAGGCCAGAGGTGTGGGGCGGCTAGAGGGTTCACCAGAGACAGAGCAGGGAGCAGAACAGGCAGATTAGAAATACACTGCTAAGGGGAGCAGCGGGTGAGGCAGGAGAGGTCTGCTGCACCATGTGGGATTCTCCCCGGCTGGGCATCAAACTCGCATCGCTGCTGCCGACAGCTCCACAGCGCAGTGCTTAACCGCTGCGCCACTTGGAGGCCCCCTTAAGATTTTTTTTTTAATAATATAGAATATAACACACATAATATGAATATAATCCACACAAGGTGGATTTTGCCCCCAAAAAATATTTTTGGCTGTTTCATGGATAAATCATCTCAGGATTTTATTGAAGGGACCAAAGCATTTCTAGACTGATGGAACAAAATTTTGTGGATGAGAACTACCTAAGCATTAAGAAGCAAGTTTAGGGCCTCCTTGGTGGCTTAGGGATTAAGTTTCAGGGTTATTACCACTATGGCCTGAGTTTGATACCTGGCCAGGGACCTAGCCCACTTATGGCGCAGCAGACCTTTCTTGTCTCACCTGCTGCTCCCCTCAGCAGAGTATTTCAGTAAATCCTTCCTCTGCTCCCTACTCTGTCTCTGGTGAATCCTCTCAACTCCACCCCCCAAATCTGGCCTACAACCCAATTCTTCTATGCAAAAAAAGAGCAAGTTTAAAGACAAGTATACAAGAAGTAGCATATTTAATGGCATGAAATCTGGAGACAAATTACCTATGTTCAAATGCCAGCTCTATATCTTTAAATACATCCATGTGTGTATATTAATATGTTGTGTGGTTTTCACATGTACACAATATGTGTTGTATGTCCTCACAAACAAAAATTATGAATAGTAAAATGTTCTGCAAGACATACAAACTTTGCATAATTAGCCCTGAAGAGAGTTAAAATAGTGACTGTTACCCTCTACATAATCTGCCTTTGTATTGTTTATATCATTTTATAATAAAGAGTTGTTACTTTCTGTTATAATAGTTTACAAGTCATAAAAACTTTTTAAGGATTTCCTTTTGACTCAAAGAATCCCTTGAGATGAAAATAGAAATGAATCCATAATTGGCAAAAATGTGGATGCTGTGAAATCTCCTATGAAATGTTATTCTTACTCTAGACCACTGCTTGGTAGACCTTATATGTGTGCATATACATGTGTGTGCAACTGAAACTTCCTATCATTCAACTCCAATATAGATATTAAATACAAATCTGTATTGTATTATGGGTATATTCTGCATGCCCTATTCCCTCTTCTCACTTTGGAGGATAAGTGTTTTCTTACTGTCCCTGTCCCCACAGCACATAAGACAGTGCCATGCAAAGGACAGTCTCTCAATAAGTATTTTGTGAATTAAAACTATTAAATGAAATCATAGAGGCTCAACTGAAGGAGCAAAAGATTAGTTATTGGGGAGGTAATGGATGTCTATACAGGAGACTGCATTTGAGTTAGCCAATCCTAAAAAGAAGGAAAAGACTCTGAGAGGTGAAGAATTGAGAAAATATATTGCAGGGAGAAAAAGCAGTGTGGATGAAGACACATACCAGAAAGCAGAGCATGCCTGCCAGGGAAAAATTGGGAAGTTTGCTTGGCTAGACACAAAGTGACAATGGGAGAACAGGAGCAGAGCCAACGTTGAACTGTGGTATGTGACTGAAAACTAAAGGTTTACATAAATGTAATATAAAAAAAAATAGAGTTGGCAAGGAACTGATGTGGGAATTTTGTCTAAGATCTGAAAGCATATACACACAGCCATACTTACATGGACCTTGCATTCTGCCCTCACCAGAAGCACCCTTTCTCATTAATAGCTGCTGAGTAAAGGCTTGTGACTTTCCTAATCACAGGGCAACTTACGGTCAAAGGCCAAGACCTATGTGTTCCTGTCTGACAAGAGCATCAAAATTAAGCTGCTTTATATTTTCATGTTCCTAGAGATGCCCAACATGAAACCCCAAAGATTATTCAAGTTTATGGACTTAATAAATATTCCTTTAAACGCAGAAGTAAAATATTTCTTCTGTGTCTATACGGGGTGCCATTGCCCTATGTATGTGGGGTGCCATTAAGTTGCAAAACAAGGTATAAATAAAGGAAACAAGATAGAATGTGGTGGAATATGGAACTAAAGGACTTTCCTTATCTCCTGTGTAAATGCCCTAAATAATGTGTGCTCATATACAATGCTCACATATGTGTATACAGGTGTAAAATATTTTAAAAGTTCCATATATATTAGATAACTCAAAATTACTCTTATACCCTACCATAAGGATTAGAAAGGCCAATAATGATTTCATGGAAAAAATGGTTAATTCCTGCACTGGTTGTTAAATTTTCTCCTTGCTAGTACGTTTAACTTCATCATAGTCAAAACTTTTTTCCATATCAAAATTCTGATTGGGAGGAATGAAATGTCATTTCTATTAAGATTGCTCCAGGATATAGTAATTCTAAGAAGAGATTATAGCATTTGAACTTAGTAGACTCAAGTATATATATATTTTCTATAAATATTCCCTCTGAAGAAGAGAAGTAGATGAAAATTCTTGATAGCTACTAGATTTTCCTGAGGATGATGATTTTAAACCTTTGCAAGATGCATCATTTATTAGAGAGTTACAATTCTGTATGCAGCTAAGCAGTTTTACTCTGTAATTTTATGTCTTTTTCCACTGTTACGATAAGAAACTTAAGCTTCCTGTCTGAAGTCATCATGGTCAAACCCTCCTTTCAGGAAGTCAATCTATTATCAGTCTTGCCAGATGTTTCTTCAACTTGTCTGAGGCTGCCTGACACTAATTGGCTTCCTTTAAAGACACAGGACCCTTTCCATTCCCTTTATGGCCACTCTCAACTTAAGAGCACAGCATTTGCCCCAACATCTCATTCATTTTCCTAAAATTATTAATCAACAACTGGTGTGTCTGTGAGTGTGTGTGTGTGTGTGTGTGTGGTGTGTGTGTGCCATTCTCTCATCTCCAGAAGTGTGTCACTGACGCTCCTTAGTCAGAAATGTCCTTCTAGCAAAAAGGAAATGTAATATGCCTTTTAAGATATTGAAAATTCTGAAAAACACCAAGTCAACCTGTATGCATCTCACAATAACCTCTTCTAATAATGTCACTATGCAAGAATTTATTAGGGATTTTTATGACCTCTCATCTAAGGTCAACCCAATTTTTCTTGTGCTTCCCATTGACAAATAAGAGTGTTGCAGATGGTCAGTGGCAAATGCTATCATTATGTATGTGACTTGTTTGTCCACTTTGCCAAATACTGCAGTTTGGTAATTGTAGAGTACAAATAACTACAAACAACAGACCAGGAGACTTCCAAGTCAACCCAACTGCCAGCCTCTACCAGATGTGGACTCTGAAAGTTTACGTATTACAGTATTTGTACTTTACACCTCTGTCAACTGCAATATTTTACATTTGCAACCGGTGTCATACTGGAGTAAGCTTTCACTTAGGTGATTAAAGCTTGTAAATAGATAGCAGTATATCTCTATCTGCTAACCTCATTCATCCCTAAATTCCTTTCCTTTAATCTTCTTTTCCTGACTTTCAGGCACAACCATGTTAAGTACTAAATTAATACCACCCACCTTTAACAGCTTTCACAGGATGAAGCAGGGGGGAATAGCTTCTAGTATGAAGGAGAGATGATATTTCATATGTGATATATTTATATTAGGAGATATTTCATGCCTTCTATAGAGATTTAGGAGATAGACACACACATCTGTTAATCCCTGTGAAAAACATCCTTTTAACCTCAGTTTTCTTGTCTGCAAAATGGCAGTATCATAGTACCCTCAGAGGATTTTTGTGAGAGAGAGGATATGTAAAGTTCCCAGGAGAATGTCAGGATCCAGCAAACTCTGAGAGCAAGGGCTGTGCTAGGTTCTAACATCACAAAGAGGGATAATGTTGAGCCCTCCCTCTCCAGGAAACCAGAGTTTCCTGGAAGAAATCAAGATATAGAACCTTGATAGATGTCTAAGTAAATTGTCATAGGAGAAAGACTAGAAGAAAAATATCTTCCCCGGAAAGAGGAATAATAGTCCAGGAAAGCTTCAAATGGGAAGCGATTTTATTTAGTTTAACTTTTAAATAAATGAGAAGAGGATATTCCAGGTGCAGGGACATCATGAACAGATACCAGGGTATGAGACAACATTATACACACAGGCCATAGTGAGAAATATTCTAAAATAAGAGTATAGTATTATATAGAACAGGAGGAGGCAGCTGAAACAGCAACATCCATTATCAATGATATTGAACATAATATTGAGATAATATTGAAGAGTTTGGACTTGTGAAGAGAAAAGCAAGGCATACACCTGTGCTATCGAATGGAAGCTCTATTTGCAGTGTAGAGTGAAGTGGACAATGTGTTGGCTGAAGGGAGAGATAAGTCAGAGGTTGTTGGAAAACAATGGAGACTGTGAGGACTAAAATCAGAGTAGAGTAGGGGAATGGAGGATAATGGAACTATTTGAGAGAGATTTGGGACATACTTCATCTGAATAATTGGTCAAATAATCAGAGAAAGAACATTTATCTCTTCACTGTTGCCTATTAAAATATCATCATGGAGCAGTTTTACAAGGTAAGGGCTTCATGGAAACACCCTCCCTCTGATTTTTGCAGGGAGTAGCAAGAAGGAGACAAAAATCTGTGCTTGTTTATTGTCTTTCCCTACCAAGACCTCTTTCATTATCACCTCTATTTAACACTCTTGGTATATCATAGTACTGACTTTCAGGAAATGCTCAAAAAGGATAAAAGTTTGGTTGGTGTGGGAAGGCTGAGCACAAGAACCAGCAAAGCGATATCTCTGAGCTTCAGGACCAGCAGACTCATGATCTGGGGACAGAAGACAGAGACCAAGATCTTTCTTCACTACCTTCCAGCTGGGTCACATTGGACAAGCTGTTTAACATCAAGGATTCACTGTGGCAGAAAATAAGGCCAAATATCTGCCTGGCTTGCTTGCTGGATGTGCACAAGAGAAGGGAAAGTGCTAATATGTCTGCAGAAGAGCTATATAAATGTCAAAAACTAAAATGAAAGGATCACAAATGTTGACATAATGGGCATTTCACTTTTATGGAGATGACAATATCTGTTCTTCCAAAGATGTTTATAACATACAGACGTAGTCATAATACAAAGGCATGAACAATTCATTGGAAATATGAAGAGTAGACCTAAATCCAATCACTACTATATGAGATTTCAACATGCCACTGAGGAAGAAGACAAAATCTGCCTCCATTATATAATGAGCTCACTCTCTAAGGATGTAATTAGACTGGGAGTTCCTTAAGGACTTAGGCAGCTTTATAAGCCCTAGGTTTCCAATTTTCTCACCCATGAGATGGAAAAATGCCAATCTCACTATTATTATGTAAACTATAGATAATAATAAACACAATGCTTAAAATGTGAGATTCTATAAACACTAGTTTCCAATTCCTACATTTATTCATTCCTTTAGCAAAGTAGTGGTACAGGTATAAAGTGCCAGCAATCATTCTAGGATTGACATGATAGAAACAAAGAATAATAAGGTTCCTGCCCTCATGGAGCCTATAGTATAGCTGGAGAAACAAGAGCAAGTAAACAAAAAAGTAACAGAATGACATATCATAAGAAAGAGGTGAAAGGATGCTGTGGAAGCATTATAAATAACTGTGGGGGGGGGGGGCTGGGAGACTATTTTATGAAGGAGAATCAGGGGAGCTCTTTCTGAGAATATAACACTAAGCTGAGATTGAAAGGGTATGAGGGAGTCGTCCATAAAGAAATTCGAGAAGAGCGAAGATTCTAGGCAGAACAAACAGCAAATAAAAAGGACCTAAAATGGCAAAAGACATGCGTGTTTGTGGCTCTGGAAGGTGATCAAGGCAGCTGGAAAGATGAAGCAGGAGGGAGAGTGATTTTGATGACACAGAAGAGAAGTGGAGGGTCACACAGGGCCAGAGGCATAGTGGCGATAGCTTGAATTTCATTCCAAGTTCAATGAAAGACACTGAAGGACTTTAAAGAACTAACATGATCATGTAAATGAGTCACAGCACATCACACTGTGCTTCATGTGTAATAAGCTCTGAAAAAAGAGAGTATTATCTCTGGGCTTTATGTATTTTACACTCAAGATGTCCTTTATCTTAGCGATGTGGTGATAAGGCCATAAAATCTATCACATTTAGCTAATTTGCAATTTTGCTGAATGCTGTTATCAACTCTGAAACTCACCTGAGGATTGGTCATTCTCAGATCTGATGAACTGAACTCTTTTCATCAGCTATAAATCTTCTAAGGCAATTTCTAAAATACTTAATTGTGTAGCATAAAATCAGGCACAAAAGAAATCTCTCTTTTTGCTGCTACAGGCTTTTTCCCCTTTCTTTAGTGTCTATTTTCGTTTCTCAAAATATTAGAGAGAAGATGAAGGAGAGGGGATTATTTTTCTGGCGACCCACTATTACTATACTGACCAATACTAAAAAGCAATTTTCTTTGTCAGCCCAATGTAGTTATCAAGTCATTTAGGAAGGAAAAAGAATAGATGCCCTACTTTTCTCCCTGTCACATTGATTCATTTTTTCATGTGTGGTACTTGTCTTCAGGTCTAGCTCCTCTAATTCCTGACCCTGTGACAGGCTTTTGTTTGACTCTTAAAATCCATCTCTCTGTTTCTCCATGGCAGCCTCCTACATGGTGGATTCCCTCTCGTATCCCTCCCTATTCTCTCATTTGTTTGTATTTTCTTTCTTTTTCTCCCCTAGAGAGTCCAAGAATATCAAATTTCAGATGAGATTGTGTTAGGATGAAGTTTTCACTTTCTGCTGCAGTAGTTCTTCCTGTGGTTTTACCTGAAAATGTATCTGGATATATACTCAGCAGTGGGACACAATTTTTTATTTTAAAATCCCATGAAGGAAAAACGCTCCCTGTTCTGAAGGAAAGTTCTCCAGGCCGAGTTCATGGAGCAGTGGCAAAATAATCATTGCATGAACAGGTGCCTCAGGGGGCTGGGTCTCTTCTCATTTTCATCCCCGACTGGTCTCAGAAGGAGACTATATAATAAGGTTAAAGCGACACATAAAGACAGAAGCAGTGACCAGAATGAAAGTGAGAGAGCAAGGGAGCCTTCATTTTCAATGGAAACAGAAGGAACCAATTAGCAGAATTTCATAGGAAGAATGATCTAAGAAAATAATGGTATAGCCATCAAAAGTGAAATACCTAGCAACTTCCCTGAAATCTAAGAGGTGCTGCTTAAGGGCCAGTTAAACAGATATTACCTTAGAGTTTATAAAACATATGTGTATCACATTAGATTTTCATAACTCACACTTAGAAACTTTCATGGTAAACTCAAAGGAGAAATTTTGCCCAGTGAAGCTCACATTCTAAAATCAAAGCATCTGGATAAGCAGCCATACTTACTTAGCTGGATCTTGAGAACATGACTTCACCCACAGTACCAGATTGTGGAGTAATAATACCTGCTTCAGGGATGATTCTCATCCTCTCATTCTCTCTCTCTCTCTCTCTCTCTCTCTCTCTACACATATATATATATGTGTAGAGAGAGAGAGAGATATCTATATATAGATTATATAGATACATATAGATATCTATATAGAGAGATATAGATATATATCTATATCTACATATCTATATCTATATATATCTATATCTACCTATATATATCTATATATCTCTATCTATATCTCTATATCTATATCTCTCTCTATATATAGATATAGAGAGAGATATAGATATAGAGATATAGATAGAGATATATAGATACATATAGAGATAGATATAGATATAGATATATAGATATATAGAGATATATAGACACAGATAAATATATAGATATAGAGATATATAGAGATCTATATCTAGATATATAGAGATATATATATCTATATCTCTATAGATCTAGATAGAGATCTCTATATATCTCTAGATCTATATATCTATATATCTATATATCTATATATCTATATCTATATATATATATATATATATATATAGAGAGAGAGAGAGAGAGAGAGAGAGAGAGAGAGAGAGAGAGATGTACAGCTATATCCCTTATCCCATTGCTTAAGAGCTATCTTTCTCTTCAGTTTCCCCTGGCAGTGTCTTTTGTCTAAGTAACAGTGTGTGTTCCATGTCCCCAGAAATTGGATTCAAACAATCTTCTTCCAGAATCTAAAGAGCCAAGACCCACAGGAGTGTACAGTGACCTATATATTGTATTACAAAATTAAGCCAACGTTTAGAAAATCCTATTTTAATAAAAGTCTGATTTTTCTAGCTTCTCTTGAATAATCAAAAGATCTGGGAGTGTGGTTTCCATGCTCTCACCCTGCAATGATAGGGACTGATTAGCAGCTGTCCCTCAGGTGCATCAAGGACTCCATTTGCTGTGGTCCTCATGACTCTTTGATCAGACCTTGCCTATTCTTGCTCATTTAGATGATGTGCCAGGACCTGACTGGCCTTTGGGTTGGCACACTTTTGTACTATACACCTGGGATTTGGTAATTATATCTTCCACAGCTTGGTAATCTTTCATTATGTTGTATTTTCTTTTTAAGCATTTGAAGTTCAATAGTTCTCATGAATTAACAAGTTCAAGGCCTAGCACATCTGTATGCCCCCCATGTTATCACACTGTGGTGGGGAGCAGTGGCTATAGTGTGGAGGAGTCTAATGGTTGTGAAATCCCTAAGAACTGAGCACACCACCCTTTCTTCTCCTCCATCTTGTGAGCTGAGCTTACTAAATCTCATGTTACTTGATCCATTATCCAATTGATCCCTGATCTTTAAAGTGGGTTTGTGGACACAGCACATCCTTAGAGTTCAACAACTATTTCTGAACCATAGCCCCAGCTGCTTATTATCTGAAGTTTAGGATTTACTTGTCCTTGTTTCTTTTTTCTTTTTTTTTAAAGATTTATTTATTTCTGCATACAAGCTGGGGTACAGGCCAGATGGGGTGGTGAAAGGGTTCATCAGAGACAGAATGGGGAGCACAACAGGCAGAGCGACGGAAATACACTGCTGAGGGGAGCAGCGGGAGAGGCAGGAGAGGTCTGCCGTGCCATGTGGGAATCTCCTGGGCAGGGCGTCGAACTCACGTCACCGCTGCCAACAGCTCCAAAGCACAGAGCTTAACCACTGCGCCACCAGGGAGGCCCCTACTTGTCCTTGTTTTCTAATTCCCAATCATGCCACCACCAGCAGCATTCATCTTCCAGTGACATCTCTTAACAGTACTTTTGTAAAATCCTCAGCTCTTTTTAAAAGCTTCATGTCAAGTGAGTATCATTTATCTCCAATCTTCCCACTTCCACAATAATACTTTTTTTCTCTTATGTAATTTCATTACTTAGAGTCTACTTCTGAAAGGTAGCATGTGGTAACTCACAAGGATAGTCAAGTAAAGTAATACTTGAATATCAATAAGATAAAGGAAGCAAGTACACGATTTGAAAAACACAGATACAAGGTCATCACACTCTAAATATGGATAAATGGCAACTGCAACAAGGTAGCATGAAACTCTGAGCTTCTGACTGGCATGGAAAGTAGGAAACAGGCTCGTCATATCAATGCCTGGATTACTTCAATAATTTCCTACTAGTTGCTCTTGCTTGCTTTTGTTTATACCCCCATAATAGTATCAAACAAGTGAATATTTTAACAATTTTAGTCTCTGTTTTCTCTCCCTTTATCCATATAAGCCCTTGTCAAGTGTGAGTAAAATTATGTCCAGCAAAGGCAACAGACCCATCTGCAAAACCCATCTAGGTCATCTCTCTCCCAGTCTTCTTACCCATCCCATGTAATGTATCTCCCTTTGTATTCTCTGGTGCTTTTTCTACTTGGGCTACCCAACTCCCTCCTAGCCTGGCATCCCTTGTTAAATGTAGGTATGGTATAGCTGTGGTCCTAGCTTCACTTCCAGCTATATTGCTGACCAATTTAGAGATGCCTGAAAATATCTGGTCAACCCACCAGAAGTCTAAATATATAATTCCTGAATATATGAAGAATCAGGCAAAATATACTTGATAGAGTAACACAGACTTAGAGTGAGGAGAAAGAACATCTAAAAGTGCACCATATTTACCACTAAGATTTATCTTGAGGTCAAGCTGCCTCCCCTGTTCCTCTTACTCCTGGTTGGACTCAAGATTGAGTCCTAGAAAGTAGTGGGTATCGGTATAGCTAAAATTTTAAATGATACTTTCTTTTAGTTTATAACACATCAAGGCATAATGGCCCCTGTGACATAAGGAATGAGATGAATGAGCATAATGACAAAGTGGCCAAGCCTCTCTCTAGATTCCCAACAAAAAACTATGAAGCTTGAATGCCTTGAGCTCCATGCATCAGAGGCAGCAGGGACAGCTCCCCACCCCCCACCCCCAGCACAGTCCCTGTGATGTTCTGTGGGGGGTGTGATACACCGTGGACTGGGGAGGGGGCAGGAGTGAGTGCAGGTCCTGATCTAGGGAGGGGTTGGGAGCACAGGTAAAGAGAAACAGAGCAATCCAAACATGCATGCCGCAAGGTGACTAGACTCATTTGTGAATCAAGGTAGAACACTTCTCGTTATTCCCTGAAATACTCTGTAGGACATAATACAGTACAACCTGTATTAATAGGAGAGTTCATAGGCAGAATATGGTGACACTTAATACTCCAGAATTCACACCTTGATTAGGGGTAAGGACACTTGGGTACATAAATTCCTTCTTTGAAAATCATGGGACTAACCACTTAGGCTGATACCAAACTCACTTCTTCATGGAGCAGGTCTTACATGTTCTCAAATGGGTGCACCTTTGCCATCTTACCACCCCTTTCCACTCTCAGGGACACAATTCCATCCCCATTAGGCTAGAACCTCCCATCAACCCTGTGCTCAGCCTAGTCTGGTGCACATTCTTTTTTTTTTTTTTTTTTATAAGCATTTTTTTTTAAAGATTTATTTATTTTTTTTTATTTATTTATACATACAAGCTGGGGTACAAGCCAGAGCTGTGGGGCGGCGAGAGGGTTCACCAGAGACAGAGCGGGGAGCAGAACAGGCAGATCAGAAATACACTGCTGAGGGGAGCAGCGGGCGAGGCAGGAGGGGTCTGCCACACCATGTGGGATTCTCCCCGGCCGGGCGTCGAACTCGCGTCACCGCTGCCGACAGCTCCACAGCGCAGCGCTTAACCGCTGCGCCACCGGGGAGGCCCTGGTGCACATTCTTGCGCTCTTCCTTCACCCAAGTCTTCATTCATCTACTGATATCAAGTCTATATTTCTAAACATCAGCTTAAATTTCACTAATCATTCTCCTCCATTTTCATTTATCAACATGATGTTTGGGCATGTATCTTGCTGTCACTCCAGGGTTTCTTGTTATGTGTGTACATTCAACTTGATCATTTTGCTTTATGCTTTTAGAAACAGAAGTCAGAAACCATCTTCAATCGGTCCATGAGGATGCATCTAATTTTAATGTGTTCAGCAATGTTCTGGCTGTGCAGATAGAAAAGAAAAAGACATGTTCTCCATCCCAGAGTGTGCTAGGGCAGAAGCACTGAAAAGAGCTTTCAAAACATCAGAAAGGCAAGGACAGTTACAGACCAACGGAGGTGAAGGAAGCATGATGATAAAATGCAGCACAGCATTCTGGATTTGATCCCGGAACAGATGAAGACATGAGCAGAAAAGCTGGGAAAGTCAAAATATGGAGCTTAGTTAACAGTCCTAGACCAGTGTGAACGCTTTAGTTTTCATCAGTGTATGGTGGCTAACATTACAGAAAGCTAAGTGAATCAGCCATAGAAAATCTCTATTATCTTCGCAACACTTCTGCAAATCTAAATTTCCAAATTAAACCCTTTGAAAAAAGAAAAAATAGCAGATAAAATAACATATAACACACTTAGATGCCTAGCTGACAATTCCAGAAGAGCGTTGGATGTGACTGTTGTTAGAAATCACTGGTCTCCTATTGAAGAAAACAACTTAAAAACCAGGCTCTGTGGGAGGAACATGAGTAAGATGGTGAAAGTGCTGCCAGACTTCTGGCTGTGTGTCTCAGTGAGCAAACAGAGCTCACCAGATTCTCAAGAGGGTTTCGTGCTCATAAAAATAAGCCAGGAAAACTTTTTCAGGAAAAATATGAATTCTGTACTAATACGAGAGTATGTTTATGATTTTTGTTCTGTGATTTTTGCTCAAGGATCTGTTGTCCATTTTTAAGGGGAAAACAGAATCCTATTTTATTAGTTATTAAGTGTACATACTATAACACAAGAGAATAGAGAATGTATTTGTAAGCAGCTAGAAGGAGAAATTTATGTTCCTTTGAGTACAGAGGAAGATAACTTGCACACCATTGCTTTTTTTTTTTCCCCATATGGAATGGTTTGGTCTATATGTACAGAAATAACTTTTCCACATACCTGCCTCCTAAACAAATCAGGACATAACCTCTGTTTTCTGAAAGAGGTCATTCCAGCTAGTTAGCAGGGTGAATCTGGCACACAGGCTTAGAATGCTGTTCTTTAATTGATTTGTTTTAATTAAAAATTCCTTTAATTAATTGATTTGCAGGGATTGGGTCTAGATCCTGAGTGAATAAGTCATGGGAAGGAGAAATTATTTTAGATTAAATATCAATATTGGTACTTTGGTGGTGAGCATAGTATGGTAACATACATCTGAAGAGGTGTGGCCCTATACCCCTAAATCATATGCAGTGTTGTAAACCAACGCTACTTCAATTAAAACATAATCTAAAATATCAGCATCCCTCAACATATCTCCTTTTTATTTCAGATAGCAGGATATGAAGAATGACATCTTTCATCAGAAGAGGAAAAAAACTGAAAGTGAGGAGTGTGTTTTGGAAAATTTGGAACTGAGTCTGATTTTAAAGGTCTGTCCAGTCCATCTCAACTGGACTTAACTGGTGTCTTCTACTTTTAGGCTTGGTCTCTGCCAGCCTCAAATCCATGTTGACCGTGCCTCTGCCTCACCAGCCAGCAGGAGCTACTTGAGACTTGGTATTCTTATAACTTGTATTGCCAGAGTAACCTAATCTTGATGCCTAGCTGGTTGTTACTTAGCCTTTTGTCCAGTTCTTGTTTGAAACTTTGCTTTAATTATTCTTCTTAGACTTAGTTTCCTTATTGAGTTGAGAAACTATATGCTGATAAGTTTGACGTAATAAATTAAACTAATGCCTCTCTCCCTACTAACTGGCTGGATGAACCAGGCTAGGGAAAAAGGAAGTAAATCTGAGGGGTCAATTTTTATAGAATTTGTGTCAGAATGTGTGATGATTAATTTTATGTGTCAACTCGACTGGGTCACAGGAAGCCCAGATAGTTGGTAAATCTATTCCGGGGAGGGTCTGTGAGGGTGTTTTAGGAGGAGATTAGCATTTGAATCAGACTTAGGAACTCATCATTGTGGGTGGGCATCAAATCTGTTCAATGCCTAAATGGGATAAAACAGCTGAGGAAGGATTAATTTCTCTTCCTCCCTCCCTCTCCCTGAGCCAGAGATCTCCATCTTTTCCCCTCAGCCATCAGCGATGCTGCTTTTCAGAGATTAGGACTCAGTCAGTACTTACATCATCAGTCCCTCCAGTTGCAGGTCTTTGAATGTGAGGGAATTAAATCACTACCTCGCAGACAAGAGATCATGGGATTTCTTGGCCATTACTGTATGAGCCAATTCTTGTAGTATGTCTTTCATATGTTCTATTGCTTCTGACTCTGAATCTGCAGACTGTGGTTCAGGGTTATAGCAGGATGCAGAGCAAAGGTAACAACTATACAGAAACAGATTATGTTTTCCTTCCTAGCAATATTCTACCATCCCCAGCAAAACAGAAAGCCAGAGCTGGCTGCTGCCACATTGGAAACCACAAACGCATGGATAATCTACTAGCTAAAGAATCAGTCTTTAAAGATCCTAATTAAAAATTCATGGAAAATTATCTGTGTACAGCATTGTGTTCCAGCACAGAATAAGTTTATGAAAAAGAGAGAAGTGCTTAGTAAGAATTTCCACCTATTTAACAGTGTTTGAGTGATTAATAAGCAAGTTAGAAATGAAGAGGTGAAAGAATGACAGATGCCTTTGGCTTCACCGTAGTCTTAGGGAGTAGTCCCCCCAGTTTAGCATGCATCAAAATCTTGTTGTAGAATTTGACTCAATGGAGGAAGGTTGCAGAGTAGGCAGGCCAAGAATTTGCATTTCTAGCAAGTTCCCAGGTGATACTAATATTGCTGGCTTCAGGATCACATTTTGAGAAATGCTAGTCTGAGGAAAGAACTCTTGAGCACATCTCCCTGAGAAAAATCTAGGCTAAGAATTATGTCTAATTGCCTCTTATTACTCAAGAGAGGGTTTAACAGACCATGATCGGCCATCTGTACCATTAGCAGCCCTCTGTCTGAAAAATGAAAATAATCGTTATTATGAAAATGTGCGGTTGCCCAACAAAGAAAAGTCAAGGAGTGGTAAACATGCAGCATTTTTGTCCATTTGATTACTTTAATACACGAGGTTTGTCATAAGACAAAATTGCCAGCATCAAAAGAAAAACTAAAACATGATTTGCCTTATAACCCTAACTTGAATGAGTCAGTTTCACATATAGATCATTAAAGTGGTCAGATGTTATATTTTAAACAGTAATTCCATAATATTTTTGTATATTGAGCAACTTAATGCATAGTTTAATAATGCTATTCATGCAAAACTGCTATATTTAAAATACAAAGGCACAAGCAACTTTGGGAGGCACTATGTAATCAGGCGGCATATGTACCATCTTCAAAATGCTAGAGGTTGCAAAATGAAGTAATTATTCTACAATTTGAAGTGTCTTCCATAAACTTAGGACAATATACTGATGAAACTAAAGAATTTCTACATGACCAGTAAATGACTAATTGTTCTTTGGTGACAGCAATAAGCAACCCCCAGAACAAGTTACCACCCTGTCCTCATCTATTAGTGTGATGGACTTAACAAACCACACCTCCAACAAAAAGTCCCCCCAAATGCTATTTTCATCACAAAGGGGAAACTGATCCTTAAGAATTTTGGTTTCCAAAATCTGCCAGTTCTGGGACTTCAGAGGAACCAAAACTGTATGTTCTATCTTTGCTTTATTCAAAGATTGTCTTACCAGGACAGCACTACCTAAATAAGCAGTAAAATCAATTTAATGAGCAAAAAGTTAGCTTTCTGTTTTAATTACCTCCATTTGTTCTGTACATAAAGGATTATCAATTGTTTGGGATGATTATCTATTCTTAGTACATACTTGGGAAGGTATGATCATTAGGTATCGGGGCCTATACGAGTGTTCCATCTGGGGGGAGAGGTACAATATTGTCCTCAGAGGATATTTGACAAAGTCTGGGGAGACTTTTGGCTGTCATGACTGAGAAGTGAGGATGGCTACTAGTGTGGAGTTGGTAGAGACCAGAGACAACGCCAAACATACTACAATTTCCAAGACAGCCCCCCCACAGTGAGGAATCCTCAGGCCCCAAATACTATTGTTGTGAAATCTTGACCTAGAACAATTGACTATGAAGAAGAATACTGGGAAACAAGGCTTCTAAAAAAAGAGGATTGGGAAGACTTGAGTCACACTTTTTGCTTCCTCACTATCCAATGCATATTTTCATTGAATTTCCGATAGGTTAGTTCTGAAAATACTTCACCCAAGTACCACTAACAGAAGAAAGAGGAACATTATTAAAGTCTCCAGAGGGTAATATTTTTTCCTTCATCCCACCCGTGAGACCACTAGAGATACACTGATAATAGAACTACATCAGAGTATATGGGACATTATTGTTTTTAATTTTTATTTTTAAAAACCTTGTTGAGGGCCTCCCTGGTGGTGTAGTGGTTGAGCGCTGCGCTGTGGAGCTGTCAGCAGCACAAGATGCAAGTTCGACGCCCAGCCAGGGAGAATCCCACATGGTGCGGCAGACCTCTCCTGCCTCGCCCGCTGCTCCCCTCAGCAGTGTACTTCTGATCTGCCTGTTCTGCTCCCCACTCTGTCTCTGGTGAACCCTCTTGCTGCCCCACACCTCTGGCCTGTACCCCAGCTTGTATGTATAAATAAATAAATCTTTAAATAAATAAATAAATAAATAGAAACCTTGTTGAGGTAAGTGCATGGTAAACTGCACATATTTAAAACAAAGGACATATTGAACTGCCAATCAAGACTCTCCAGAACCAGCTCAGTGGAGTCTCTCAAACCTGTCTCCTATTTTTAATGCACCTTCCATGTCACCAGATTAAGCTGTGCAGTGCCCTCTGCCCATCCCTTTCGTCCTCATTCTTTCTGCCACTGACAGATCAAAACAGTCATATTCACCAATTCCTTTCCTTCTTCCCACTCTTTATTCTACTGCAAATAGGCATCTATACCCTTTTCCTTTTTTAAAATGGTTCTCTTAATGTTAACCAGGATGTCCTGATTTCCACGTTGAGTATATTTTCACTTCAAAAAACTGTTACGTGCCGTAAGAGTTGGCTCCCCTTTTAATCAATATAATTTATTCCATCATCTACCCGGACACTGGACTTTCTTTCCTCTAAGTCTCTTACATTTCTCTTTTTCCTGGACCTCTTCCATTTCCCCTGAAATTTAGACATTTTCTAAAGTTCAATTCTCAGGTTTCTTTTCTTTCCTGCTGTCATCCCAAGGAGCAGCTCACATCCCAAGTCCACACACCCAGCCCTAATACTATCTTACTGTTTCACACTGACTTTGCTAGAACACACAGGCTTCACTGTGGTTGTTCACACACAAATTTCCCTGGCTATACTGGAATTTATGTGCATTGTTTGTGTAGTGTAAATTAGTACAAAGCCTTTAGAAGAAAATTGTCAGTATTCTAAAAAGATGAACATTCTCATAGCTCAGTAATTCGTTTCTAGTATACACCCAATAGAAGGGTGCACAGATGCACAATAAGAATGTCAAATAATATTCATAGCAACTTTAGTCATTACAGCAACAAACTGGAAACAATCCAAACGTCTGTCAGTAGACAGAATAAATAAACTCATGGTATAATCCTCCAGCTGAATACTGTGTAAAACTGAAAAATAAATGTGATATGCATCAAAATGGTTGCATCTCACAGATAAACTGTTGGCTAAAAGTAAACACAAACAATGGCATCCTGCATAACTTAATTTATATCAAATCATATAGACAAACCAAGTGTCTGGCGATAAAGTCAACAATCACTTTGAAGAGTTAATGTGTGTTACTTCTGGGAGTTGGTAATGTTCTACATTTTAATCTGGGAGGTGATTATACCAATGTGTCTGCTTCATACAATATCAAGGTGTAGGGGTGTATGATTTTTTCAACAATTAAGTTTTACATTTGTAATGAAATATTTATTGAAATATATTCTAGGACATATTCCTTAGATCCAAATGTGTTCCCATGCTCTCATCTAAACTACATAACCACAGCTTTCTGACAGTATTGTGAAACCCTCATCACTCAGACTGTTTGGAATTTGTGCTTCTAGAATGATTCTTAGACATAGAATTGTCATATGATTGTCAGCCTCACCAAAAAACCTTAGAATAGAAAAGTCCTAACTATTCATAGTCAAGATGAATTCTAGAGGTCAAAAGAAATCTGCAATTTTAAAGTTACCTTTCAACTTAATGTAGCATATGCTGATATTTATAATAGCATAACATTATGGTATAATGCAATGTCCAGTATTTTTTTAAAAAGTTACCTGCCATGTATTTTTAACATACGCCACTTAAATTTTTCATATTCTTCATGAGAAAGTTTGAAAATCATGTTCAATAAGACATGAAATTACTTTTATGACCTTTTAGAAAACTACTTTTGTTCCTTTGTATAGTATGATTGAATTTTAATGTGACTTTCCAATTTCTTAAAATAAATCCATTTAGGGGCCTCCCTGGTGGTGCGCCGGTTAAGTGCTGCACAGTGGAGCTGTCAGCAGCAGAGAGGTGAGTTCGATGCCCTTCCGGGGAGATTCCCACATGGCGCGGCAGACCTCTCCTGCCTCGCCCACTGCTCCGCTCAGCAGTGTATTTCCATCGATCTGCCTGTTCTGCTCCCCACTCTTTCTCTGATGAGCTCTCTCACCACCCCATGCCTCTGGCCTGTACCCCAGCTTGTATGCATAAATAAATAAATCTTTTTTAAAAAATCAATTTAATGATAGAAAATAAATTGACTATAACCTTTAATTTTTCATGAAATTAACATCATAATTGTGCTAAGTGTATATTTATTTTTATCACTAAGTATTAGACTGAGCATATGTTTTGCCAATTTAGTGGTTTTTCCCTATATACAGGGATAAAATGAAAACAAAGATTAGTTACAGAGAAAAACTGTCAAAAGTTCAACCTACTCTTGAAACTTGAATCAAGATTTGTGTGAATTAAATTCATGTAGCTTCATATTAAAAAAACTAGAATGCTTTAATAAAGAAATAAATTTAAACCTTCCATGGCTTTTCAAGTGAAGATGATTAACTGACAAAACTGCCTCTTATTTCAATGTCTGTCATCTGGACCAGATTTGTTATATTATTCTGACTTTTCACTCTTTTCCTTTCAAATAATTTATCATCTTTAGAATGTAATCTCAATCACTGTGTCATCTCAAGAACTGGAATTCATGCTTAATAAATCTCTGGAGTAAAAGTCAGCAAAAAGAGAAAGGAATTATTTTGACTAGTACTGGGTTATTCAACCCAACAGGCAAATGTGTGAACGTAATCGAAACACCAGAATTTTTAAAAGAGTTTTATATATGTTTTTTAAAAGTGAATCAACATATTTTATGAAAAGAACTTCTTTGGGTTTATTCACAATATAAACTTAATGTATTTTCCTATTTTTTATTAAGACAACATTGGTTTACAACACTGCTTATGATGCAGAATTGTAAGTTTAACAATCTTCAAATGTAGGTAAGCACACCACCGCTACCTCAAGGCACCGCATCCCTCCCACATAGTTCACTGGGCCCCTCCCATTTCTGTTCACGACCTTGTACTCTCCTTAGGTAGTCTCAATTTTATAGTCAACTTTCTAGGGTTTGTAATTGGTTTTCTCTGACCTTTTATTTTATTTCTCTGTATTTCACATATGAGTGAGCCATCTGGTATTTTCTTTCTCCTTCTGGATTATTTTGCTTAGGAATCCCCTCCAGTTCCATCTATGTTGCTGCAAATGGCAAGAGTTCATATGTGTGTATGTACGTATATATGTGTATGTATGTGTGTGTATATATGTATACTGCATTTTAGTATTCCATCATGTATATATTCCTACCACATCTTAATACATTCATCTACCTTCGGGAATTTTGTTATTTCCATATAATGGACATTACAAATAATGCTGCAATAAACACAAGAATACAGATACACACACACACACAAACATACATATGTGTGCATATATATTTTAATATATCCCATCAAATTAGTGTTTTTGCATTCCTCTGGTAGATACGTAGGAGTGAATTTGCTGGATCACATATTAGATCAATTTTGAAAAAATGTCATACTGTATTTGACAGTAGTTAGACCAGTGTATATTCCCACCAACAGTATACAAAGATTCCATTTTCTCCACACCCTCACCAGCACCTGTTGTTTCTGGGTTTTGTTTTGTTTTTATACGGGCCATTCTCACAGGTTTGAGGTAGCATTGTGGTTTTGGTTTGCATTTCCCTGATAAGTGATACTGAACGTTTTTTAATGTGCCCATTGGTCATCTCTACATCTTTTTTAGAGAAGTGCCTATTCTAGTTCTTCTGCCTATATATTGATTGGGTCTTTTTTTTTTTTCTTTTAGTTCAGTTGAATGAGTTATTTGTGAATCTTGGATATTAGCACCTTGGCAGATGTTATGATATGCAAGTATTTTCTCCCATTAGTAGGGTATTTTTTTTTCATTTTAATGATAGCTTCTTTCACTGTTCAGAAACTTTTTACTTTGATGTAGTCCCATTTGTTTATTTTTGCCTTTGTTTCTCTAGCTATTAGAGTTAAGTCTCCAAAGACATCACAGAAATTAATGTCAAGGAGTGCTCTGCCTATGTTTTCTATGATTTCAGGTCTTAATTCCAAGTTGTTAATCCATTTTCAGATAATTATTTTGTGAGATAATACATATTTTCATTCTTTTGCTAAGTGTCTCTCAAGTTTCCCCTTTGAGTTTGAAGGGATTTTCCTCTCTCTAAAGTACTATTAGTCCCTTTTTTATAGATTAATTGTCCATATAGGTATAAGTTTATTTCTGGGTTCTCAATTCTATTATATTGGTCTGTGTGTCTATTTTTATTACAATATCATACTGCATTGACTACCACAGTTTTGTAGTATAATTTGAAGTCTGGCTATATGATATCACCATCTTTTTTTGGTCAGGAATTCTTTAGCTATTCAGTATTGTTTGTGGTTCCATAAATTTCAGTAATGTTTGTGCTGTTACTTTGATAATGCCAGTGAAATTTTGATAGGGATTGTATTGAAATTTGTATAATGTTTTCAGTAAGATGGCCATTTTAATAACACTAATTCTTCTAATCTATGCGCAGAGAGTATCTTTTATTTGTTTGTACCTTCTTCTATTTCTTTTAACAATGTCTTATAGTTTTCATTGTAGAGGTCCTTCATCTCCTGTATTTACTCCAAGGTATTAAATGATTTTTTATATGCTAGTTAAATGGGATTGCTTTCTTGATTTCTTTAACTACTAGTTCATTGTTTGCATATAGAAATGGAATTGATTTGGTCAACTGATTTTGTAGCCCACCACTTTACTGTACTGATTTATTGTCTCTAATAGTTTTATAGCAAAGTCTTTAGGATTTTCTTAGTTTTTTTTTTAAGATTTTTATTTATTTATTTTTGTGCAGAAGAACTGGGTGCAGGCCAGAGATGTAGGGGGTGAGAGGATTCATAAGAGACAGTGTGGTGAACAGAAGAGGTGGATTTACTGAAAAACACTGGTAAGGGGAGCAGTGGGTGAGACAGGAGAGATCTGCTATGACATGGGTTAGCGCCCTGGCCAGGGATTGAACTGAGGTCGTAGAGTTGATAGTGCTGAGAATTAACCCCTAGGCCACCATGGAGGCCCCTGTGTGTTCTTTTTTTTTTTTTTAATTTAAATACATCTAAGGTGGAAAAATTATTTCCCCATTACTAATTAGGTATACTACTTAGGAGTGATTAACCAGAACTTATTTAATTACACCTCTAAATAAGGGTCATGTGTCTGCAACACAACTAAAGATGAAAATAATAAATAAAAATTTCTAACAAGGATAATACAAGTCTGGACATTAATACTTTGATTTCTACAGAACACTTTCTCAAATGAAAGAATATCACAGGAAAAATGGAGTCACAATTAGGACTGGCTTTCAGAGAAATTCTGAAACTCCCTCCTTAGGAATTTACTTTTGTAGTCAAAAAGAAAAGTAAATTTGATTTGCAACTAATTTTCCAAAATTTCTATTTGCTCCCCAATGTATTCACATAAATGCCATTACTACAATTTCAAGATGTGCTGGAAATAAATAGCATATAATTAAAAACATGCAAAACAACAAAAATTAAATTCAAACCACTTACAGTTCTACATTCTTCTTCAGTCTCTAAGGAAATGCCAATGTTTCAGAAAAGCATCTCTTCTGCTTTTAATATATACTTCCTTCAATCAGAAGGGAACATTCCAGAGACCCCAATTCTACATAGCAGCTTTCAATCATAGGTGCACAGTGAGATCACCAGGAGAACTTGAAAACAAACATATTCAGTGACCCACCTCCAGAACTTGAGTTAATTAAGCCAGGGAGGGAATCCTAGCTTTAGAAGATGGTCGAAGCACCCAAGTGATTCTAATTTATAAGTAGAACTAAGAACCACAGCTGTAAACCTATAACTGATTCAACTAAAGTCAAACAACTTGAGTTCTTAATTTCTCTATCACATGTTAATTTATTAGTTAGGAGGCAAACTTTTAAAATTTTAACTCACTGAAGTTACTGAAGCAAAAATAAAATGATAGCCTTTATTTCAGGTACTTTGTCAACTATTTATTAAATGAATCAGGAAACATTTACCTAAATTCTTATCCTGTAATGAACAATACCAGAAGACATGAGTTATAAGGGAATTGCAGCTCCTCAAAAATTCCTCTCCTGGATTTACAAGCTTATAACTCTTTATCCTACTTTCAGCATTCCTCTTTACTAAAATGTTGCCCTCCAGATTTCTATTAGCATGCAACAAAATAATATGAAGAAGCAGTGGCGCACTAGAGTTTTTTTTTTTTTTAAAGATTTATTTATTTATACATACAGGTGGGGTACAGGCCAGAGGTGTGGAGTGGTGAGAGGCTTCACCTGAGACAGAGTGGGGAGCAGAACAGGCAGATCAAACACACTGCTGAGGGGAGCAGCGGGCGAGGCAGGAGAGGTCTACCGCACCATGTGGGACTCTCCCCGGGTGGGCGTCGAACTCGCATCGCTGCTGCCAACAGCTCCACAGCGCAGTGCTTAACCGCTGCGCCACCAGGGAGGCCTGAGTTTTTTTTTTTTTTTTTTTAACAAATAACTCTCTGAGGATAGGATGGGGAACTATGGAGGAAGCACTACTTGTAGCATTTACTGATTTCCATGGTATGCATTAGCATTGCCTATTTCAAGTTACCAAATGGCTTGCAAAATTTTGTTAAACTTAGCAATCATCAGAACCAGTATAAATCAACATCTGCACTTCACAGTGAAATTATGTTTGTATACCAGTGCCCAGGACTGGTAAGGACTGAGACATAGATACATCTGATATATTATTTAACACATCTCCTATACATGCTGATCTGAAATTTTTGATTTATAATGAACTATAGGAAATTCCCCCAGATTGGGACGTTCTTGAACTATGTTTCTTCTATAGTTGAGGTACATGAATATACAACATGTCTAGAGGTAATCAGAGGAAGCAGTATAAAAGAAAATTTTAGTGACTTTAAGAGAGAGAACATCAAAACACAAGGCTTCTATCATGAGCTGGGTTCAGCAATAAGCCCTAAACATCAGGAAGAAGTAATTGTTGAACAAGTTCAGAATGACAACAGATACAGAAATTAATTTAGATCAAACCAATTTGTACCAGGGGAGAGAAAAGGATAGTATCAGGCAAATGGTTTGCAGCACTAAATTCAGGATCAAGTATACTTCAGACTCCAGAAACTATAAAAGTCAGGAAGGAAATCATTCTACTTGCTCTTGAGAGAGATACTATGTAAAAAACTAATTACTGGATTGATTACATAGAAGACCATTATCAGAATGGTCATATAATTCAGAATTTGAAAATGTTACCAGAATGGAAAAGATTAAGGTGATTAGCGATATTTGGTAGAGACTGCAATACTAGAGTTAGTAACTAAAGATTTAGAATTATAAGGATCCTGGTTCACTGCTAATTCTGTTAATATTGGAGACCTGGGGACATATGTGTTATTTACATTTCATTGCCTTCCTCCTACAACTTCACATCTAAGCAGAATAACATAGTCTTAAGAGTAATCAGACTCAGTACACTCAGAATCAGACTAAATCCCAACTCTATCACTTAATACATAGTAAATTTGTGACACTTCTCTGTGTCTCTCTGTGTCTGTTTTCTTCTCTGTAAAATGGAGATAGGGCTGTTACAAAAAAAAAAAGTTGATGTGATGAAATATTACATGCAAAAAATTCAGCATAATGTCTGCATAAAACATTCTATTGTATGGCTGGTGCCATCCCAAAAAAAGTATGAGCAAAAAATCAAATACTGAGGTATACAGCATACTCAAACTTGAGGAAAATGGTGTTGGAGAAATGAAATATCTCACCCAGATAGAATCAATGTGGTATCAGAGGAGTTCCCTTGATTCACTCCTTAGAAATAATCTGAAAGTTAACCATATAGGTGCTGAACCTAGAGAGTCCTGTGATATAGTGAAAAACAAGGGCACCCCTATATAGGAGATCAGCATGGAATTCACCAAAATGGACACTGTGAAGTTTATGCTCCCTTAAAAAAGTGGTAGGTACAAATAAATACCAGCAGGGCCTCCCTGGTGGTGTAGCAGTTAAGCGCTGCACTGTGGAGCTGTCAGTAACACGAGTTCGATGACTGGCTAGGGAGATTCCCACATGGCATGGCAAACTTCTCCTGCCCCATCCGCTGCTCCCCTCAGCAGTGTATTTCCATTGATCTGCCTGTTCTGCTCCCCACTCTGTCTCTGGTGAATCCTCTCACCACCCCACGCCTCTGGCCTATACCCCAGCTTGTATGCATAAATAAATAAATCTTTAAAAAAAAATACCAGGCAACTGTGGTCTGGGGCAGGGAGGCTGAAACACATTATACAAAGCAGCCACTCCACCAGTAAGAAGTCCTGGAGAATAGAGAGCTGAGTAGTGTGGAGACACAGACTCTTGACTAAGGGGAAATATGTCCAGAGTAGCTGGTATACTGCCAGCAGACCAGAAGCCTAGTGAAAAGAACAGGGGAAGATGTGCTGGGCTGCACTCCCCCTCCCCCAACCCTTGGGACTGGTACTGGCATGTTGAAATGCACTACAGCATGTAGATGGAAGAGACTCAGGTCTGGATCCTAGATAGAAGAGATATCAGCAGTACTACAGACATGAGTCGGCCCCACCCTCTCCCTCGCCCCCAGCACATTCCACTGGGAGATGGAACACCTCCATGCTCCTCTCCTACCTCCTCAGCAGTTTCAAGATCAGGTCTCCAGACCTAATTAAATAAAACCACAGAGCCACCTGCTGGAAAAGGAACAGTAGTGCGAATTTATAAGTTACTTAAACAGACACTTTCAAAAGAATAGGGAAAAATAAAACGGCAAAGTGACCAGAGAGAAAAATATGATATATGACACCACAAGATCTCAGAGAGCATAAGATCACAAGGAACAAATAACTCTCCATAAACCAAAACATGGAAGATTTTGTCTTCCTATCAAATGCAAACTTCAAAATTGCCACAATAAAGAAATTCAAATATATGAAAGACAATGCAAAAAAGCAAGTTAGATTGATATATGAGAACTCAAAAAAACTAATCAAGGAGAAGATACAATAACATTCAGAAAAAAGAATGAACTGAGAAAGAAAATTAATGAACAGAAAATAGAAATTGAAGCATTAAATAAAAAAAAACAGTTGCAGGATATAAAAAGATCAACAGTGGAGAGAAAAAATAATTCTGGAGAAAGTTTTGGAAGCATATGTGCACAAGTGAAGGACTGAATCAGTGACCTCAAAAATAATAATGCATAAATGACTCAAGTGGGAGAAGAAAGAGAAATATAAAGGAAAAAATTTTAAAAAAACACTTCAAAAACGATCCAACTTCATTAGGAAAGGCCATATAAGGATAACGGGTATTCCAGAAGAGGAAGGAAGAAAGAAAAGCACAGAGAACTCATTCAAAGAAATAATAGAAGAAAACTTCCCAACCCTGATGAAGGAACTAAATATATAAATCCAGGAGGCCAAAAGAACACCTGGCTATGTAAATGCACCAAACACACAGTTATGAAAATACCAATAATTTAAGGCAAACATCAAACCAGAAGTCTATCACAAAAAGAAATCAAGAAAAACTCTAATATGTGGACATTAAACAACATACTATTGAATAATTATTGAATTAATGAGGAAATTAAAAATTAAAAAATATCTGGAGAAAAAGGAAATCAAGACACAAATTACCAGAATCCTGAGATGCAGCAAAAGCCATATTGAGAGTAGGATGTAGCAATACAGGCCCCTATCAAGAAACAAGATAGAGCTCAGCCAAATAATCTAACCTCACACTTTAAGATACTAGAAAAAAGATAACAAAGCCAAAAGCAGTTGAAGAAAAGAAATAATAAAAGTTACAGCAGAAATACATGAAATAGAATTCAAGAATTCCAAAAGATAAGTGAAACAAAGAGTTGGTTTTTTGGAAAAAACAAAAACATAAACCAAATAGACAAAAGTCTAGCTAGGCTCACTAACAAAAACAAAAAAACAAACAAACAAACAAAAAAAAACAGGAGAAAATATGATAAATAGAATAAAAAATGAAAACAATTAAAACAGACATGTCAGAAATACAGAAAATTGTAAGAGACTATTATGACCATCTACATACCAACAAGTTGAATGAATTAGAATAGACAGGTTTTTAGAAGCATACAACTTTCTGAGATGGAGCAGTGAAAATAAATAAATCTGCACAGAACAATTACAATGGAATTGAAACAGTAATCAAAAGTCTCCCACAAAACAAAAGCTCAGGACCAGACATAAACTAATGAACTACAGAAGATGAACTCATACCTATCCTTCTCAAACTCTCCCAAAAATCTGAGGAAGAGGGAATGCTCCAAATACATTTTATGAAGCAATATTACCCTGATACCAACCAAAGACAAGGACATCACATGCAAAAACCCTTAACAAAATTTTAGCAAGCTGAAAGTATTAAAATAATTATACATCTTGACCAAGTGAGATTTATTCCAGGGACACAGAATGGTTAAAATCAGTATCAGAAAATAAACAATTTAATTCACCAAATCCAAAAAGAAAAGACAAAAACCATGACTGTATCAATATGTGCAAAAACAGTAGTTAAGATTCAACACCCATTTATGATTTAAAAAAAAACTCAAAAAAGGCTGTAGAAGGAACAAATTTGAGCATAATATAAGCCCAATATGACAAACCGAGAGCTAATATCATACTCAATGTTGAAAAACTGAAAGCTTTCCTCTAAGATCAGTTACAAGATAAAGATTTATAACTTTCAACACTATTGTTGAATACAGTATTGGAAGTCCTAACTAGAGCAATCAGGAAAGAGAAAAACATAAAAGGAATCTAAACTGGGAAGAAAACAGTAAAACTTACAGATGTCATGATCATATACTTAGAAAGTCATAATGACACCACTATAAAACTATTAGAAACAATAAATCAGTATCATTAAAAGGCAGACCTCAAAATCAATATATAAAAATCAGTTGCCTGCTTGCATGCAAACAATAAACTAAAAGACAAAAAAGTCAAGAAACTAATCCAATTTACATTCCCTGCTCACTGACTGGAAAAAATAAAGTCATTAAAATGGTCATCTTACCCAAAGCAACACACAGAGTCAATGCAATACTATTAAAGTTTGAATGACTTTCTTCAGAGAAAAAGAATGAACATTACTGAATGTTGTATGGAACTATAAAAATGCAAAATAGCCAAAGTAATCCCGTCAAAAAAGAGAAAGAACAGATGTATCACACACCCAGACTTCAAACTATACTACAAAGCTATAGTAATCAAAACAGTATAGTATCAGCATTCAAAAAAGATACACTGACCAAGAGCCCAGAAATAAACCCACACTTATATTTACAGTTAATATTTTACAAAGAAGGCAAGATTATACATTGGAGAAATAAGAGTCTCTTTAACAAATGGTGTTGAGAAACAGGAAATGTGCCTGCAAAAGAACGAATCTAGACCACTATTTCACACCATACACAAAAATTAACTCAAAATGGATTAAAGGCTTGGATGTAAGATCTGAACACATAAAATACATATAAAAAAACATGGGTAACATGCTCCACAACAATGGCTTCATGGATTTTGGAGGAAATCAAAACCAACAGCAAGGGAAACTAAACAAAAATAAACAAATACATCAAACTAAAAAGTTTTTGCACAGTAGAAGGAACTATCACTAAAATGAAAAATCCCCTGCTGACTGAGAAAAAATATTTGTGCATCAGACATCTGCCAAGGGACTAATATCCAAGATCCATAAAGAACTCATACAACTCAACAAAAAATGAAATAAAAGATCCAGTCAAAACATGGTTTAAAGAACTAAATAGACACTTCTCCAAAGAAAGCATACACATGATCAACAGGCACATTCAAAAATGTTGAACATCACTTATCATCAGAAAAATGCAAATCAAAACCAAAATGAGAATCCATCACACACCTGTGAGAATGGCCTGTGGGTCTGCTAGACATTAACTGCCTGCTCCAATACAAGATTAGAACAAACTGGTCAATCAGTTATATGACCTAAAAGAATATAATACACCAACCCCTACCCAGCTCCTTTCAAATTAAGCAAGAGCAGGACACTTGATCACCCTGGGATAATGGACATACATCACGAGGCATAACCAGGAACACCTGAAGGGTGGGGGAGGATGTTGACTGATGTGTAACCATGTGCCCCAGAGACTGATCAGTTGAATGCCTTGTTGATAAGATTGGAACCATGGCCGGGATCTGGGGTATGGTTTCAATTACAACGCTGGGTTGTCAAGCAGATAAAAAATATCTGGTCATCAGACTCCTGTCCCCTTGAATCACTATATGACATAAGCACATTTTCAATTTCACCCAAATTTTTCTCTTTATCCTCCTATCCACATAACTGATGCTGTATGATTATTCTATCAATAAAATGGCCAGGATCTTGCTCATTCAGCAGCATCCTGCATTGTGTAACCTGCTCCACGACTCCCATTTCTTTATCAGTGTGGTGTTATTGACACAACAATGGCCCATATCAAAACAAAACAAAAAAGCCAGAAGGATGTAGAGACAAAGGAACCTTTGGACACTGTTTGTGGGAATTGTAGATTGGTCCAACCCCTATGGAAAACAGTTTGAAGGTTCCACAAAATACTGAAGGTAGATTTCTGTATGATCCAGCAATTCCACTGCTAGGAATCTACCAAAAAAAGTGAAAAACTCTGAAGGGATAATGCACTCCTAATTTGAAAGAATATACACATTCCTATGTTCATTGCTGATTAATTTACAATGTCTAAGCTATAGAAGCAATCTACCTGCCTGATAACAGATGAGTGTATTAAGAAAATATGCTATCTATACACAAAGGGCTACTACTCAGTTATAAAAAGAAATGCCATTTTTGACAACATGGATGAAACTAGAAGGGATTATGCAAGTGAAATAAACCAGAAGGAGACATAAATATCAGATGGTTTCATTCATATATGGAATATAGAGAAATAAAAGAAAGAGTCTGACAAAACCAAACCAAACACAAACCCTAGAAGTCTGACTACAAGACTAAGGCTACCGGTGGGTGAGGGGGAGTGTGGAGAGCAAAGGTGGGAGGAAGCACACCAGACTACGGTAGAAGTCTATGGGTACCTTTGTTGGTGGGTGTGGTATGGTAACCTATATTGAGGATGTATGACCTAATACATCTGAATCATGTACAGATTTGTAAACCAATCTAACTTTCATAAAAATATATTAAAATGAAAAGTGAATAAATAAAACTACAAAAATAAATATCTCCCCAATATCAGGCAATGTGGTAATATAGAATTTGAATCCAAATCAGCTAGATCTTGACACTCTTCTTCACACTCAATTTTGTTTTCCTTATGACAGAGACCACACAAGGCAAAGGGATTCTCCAAGACTCTTATTTACCTAGAGGTGCTTTGCCTGACAGATGTTCTAGTGCTATTTGGGGTGTGGGAGAAGTGCCAAGATGAGTCACCTTTGGGAAAGCTACATGACACCTCTTGAAATCTGATTAGAGACAAATTTCTGCGTAGGCTTCCACTCTTTTGCTGGCAACCTCTCTTCTGCAGACATTGCATTTATCCATGCAGGGCATAAGCAGTATCAAATAATGTATGTTGGACAGTGAGATATTCCCTCTTCAGTCTAGATCAGTCCTATCTGACCCACCCATATTATCCACAACCTCTGGAGTTGTGTTTCAAGCCACCTGTTTGGTTGTAGTTTATCAGTCAGCTTGCTGCTTTCCTATGCGTCCATTCTGACCATACTCTTTGCTACTCTCTCTAGAAATGACAATACTCTTTTTCAAAATACATGTAAAATAATATCCTAGACATATTAATAAGTGTATGTTGAAAAGAAAGCATTATGTAGAGAAATAAACTTGGACTTCCAACTTAAACAGCTTAATGTCAGAAACCTTAACATTCTAATATATATTAGGTATCTTCAAGAGGGAAAGGTACAACATTGACAAACAATTTTAGAACTGTGGAGTGCGTGTTGTCTACCTACACTATGTTCACTCACTTTCACTCTCTTGAAAGTAGTGGTTTCTACTCATTTGTCCTTCTCAGTTGCTGAACCCATAGAGCAAACCTACCAGCAAAAATATTTTATTAATAGCTGCAACCTTAGTGCTTGTCCAATAATAATAAAATAAAACTGCATGGATGGGACATACAAAATGCTTAGAACAGGCTCCTATACACTTTCACTTCAACATACTCTTAATGAAGCTAGAATTTCTAAGCATATCTGTAGTACATGAATGACTGGTTAATTAGATAACAAATTCTTGGGATACGTACAATAATGAATAGCACTTGTTTTTTTATTAGAGCATCATTCAATATATTGAAAATGATATAAAATGATTATGCAAAATGAATAAATGATTATGTGGTCAAAGTCAGCTGAAGAGTGCTGACCGAGCTTAACATTTTTGAATTTTGTTTGAAAATACAATTTCAGTCCCAACTGCACATTCTTTTCTCACTGGGCAATTTTCCCTTCATTTTTCTCCTCTCATATCATCACTTGCTTTTATACAGACAGGCTGGAATACTTCCAGGTTTAATTTTATTACATTCTGAATGGCCTAATCTTTGTTCTTGTACCATTGTGTTATGGATAATCTGGGGCTGTTTCATATGTTATTGACTGAACCCTCTCATTTCACCTTTGCACCTCAGTTGTCCATGCTTAATTTAAATGCAAAGTGCATATGTATAACCTTGAATTGTGAGACTACTGGAAATTCTTCCAGCTGAAAGTTTTCTTTCCTTCTGTTTAGAAAAGCAAGGAATGATAAAAATGTCAAGTGACATTGTCCTTTCAATAATAGTTCTATCAAATAATAATTTGCCTAACCTCACTGGTGAATGAAGATACTAGTTATGTATAACATTATGCTAATTTTATGTGAGGGAAAATTAAGTTGCTAAAAATGTCAAATAGATCAAATAGTTCAGGAAAGATATGGAGAATGGTCAAATTTTCTCCTTTTGAAAATGCCAGCATTTTGCTATTTTTTAAAATAAATACCCCCCCAAAGTTTATTATAATTTTATATAAATCACTGCTATTATCAACCTATTTAAGGAGCTGTTAATGGTAACGTTTGGTTAACATGCTATGAATACCTCAGGGGCGATGTGGCACAACACACCAAATAATAGATATTGTTATAATAAAAAAAACATGTTATATATTGACTCTACTGGTTGCATTTAATAAAGTCAAAAATAGACATGGATTAATGTGGTTATAATGGATAGTTTACATAACAAACTATTACTGAAATAATGTATTTTAAAAACTTATTAATGATGGATAGTTTACATAACAAACTATTACTGAAATAATGTATTTTAAAAACTTATTAATGATGGGAAAGAGAAGGAGTAAAGGTAAGACTGAGGATGAAGGCAAATATAGCAAGACTTTCTTATTACCGAGGGAGACTAGGAAACAAAAGAAATCATGAATTCTGATTCAAGAAGCTCAAATTTAATTTAAATAACAATTGTTCTCTTCAAAAGTCTGGGGAAATTTAGAAATTTTAAATAGTAACAGGGCATTGCTTCTTGACATTTTGTTTCAGTGGGTACAAATAACTGTGTGTACATTGTTGTGAAAGAAAATATTTCTTAGTGCAAATTGCAATGTTTACAGACACTATCACATTGAGAAAAATGATAGCAGTATATCCTCTTCCTTTTATAGGAAAACACTGCAGGAGAGATGAGTGAGGCTTATAAACTGGTAATGGAAGACAGGATCAATCTTACAAACTTCCTGTCTAGAACTGGGAGGAAAACTTCAGCAACACCTCGGAGAGGTTACTGAAATACACTCGCATCCAGACATATCATGGAATCACCCTAATTACTGTTTCCTATTGCCAGTCTGTTTTTCTCAAGTAACTCTTTTCTCAATCTCAAGATGACCTACAAAGCAAATATTTATCTTAAGAAAGAACAATAGTCATAATTTTATAAGACCGATATATGATTGGTAATGATGATGACTGGTAAATTCTGTGATTGCTAACAGATACAGTTTTCAGAATTCAGTGAAAGGATGTTGAACATTTAAAAGTCATTTCTGTTTTGCTTCAGATCTAAGAACTGTTTTAAAAGAAAATAGAGTTCTAGGAGGTCTCCTCTTCATCACTAGGTCCCAGACCCCACGGAACATGAGCTCAAATTCAGGCAAAAACCTCAAATCAAGTCTTTATTCTGGAAGAAGAACTAAAAAGACCTTTCCTTCCACATCGGGGGATAAGGACATGTCAGCAAATCCAGCCAACCCAACTATAGGGGAGAATGGGAGAACTCAACCCTGGCACATGCTATTTGGGCAAATTAGTCTAAAACTAACCTTGTCAAGTATGGTTTTCACAAGGAAAACATCTTTCAAAAATTCTTATTTTTCAAGTCTTTTTGCAACTTGTTCAGTATGTATAGGTACAAACCAGCCAACTTAAACAGTGGCAATTTAAGTGGATTCTTAAACTGCAGAGAGGCTTTTTTTTAAAGGTTTTAAAAATCGTTCAGGTATAATAAGATGAGTCATTAATAGTAATAAAACTAAGTAAAAGTAATTTAATGTGCTAAATATCTCACCTTGACTAATTAGTAATTCAGAATAAATTTATAGAGAGGTCTGATTCAATGTGTTAATGAATATTTTAACAGTAGTAGTATATAATAATCTCCCAGAAAATTGCCAGTTGAGCTGAGTGCTGAAAGAGAAGTGGGAGCTTCAAAATCCCTTTTGCTTAGTGAGGAATCTACACTTTTAAAACACCAGAGGAAGTGAGTAGTGACAAAGCAAGTAGCTCCTGGGGAGTCAAAACAAAGGGACTATCAGGAGAAAGACACTATTAGAAACAAAAAAAGTTTTTTTTTTTTTTTTATTGCACTTTCATGCTTAACTTCAACTAAAATATTGAAACTTAGGCTAAGGAAAAGAGAGTATTTCTTCATTACATTTAAATCACACACACTCAGTCTCTCAATTTTCTAAACAAAATAACCCAAGCTTAGGATCTGTTTATCTACATGCTCACATCTCCAAAAGACTTCTATCTGGATCTATTACTGGGAATACTTCCAGTAAATTTTTCTCTGTGGAAGAGAGGAAATGATGATTAAGATGATTCATCTGCTCTTTTGAGACTGAATTTAAGTCTAAAACAGTAGAAATTAGCATAACAACATTTGTACTTTGCAGAGGACATACTGATTCTTTCTCCCTGCTGTTTTCCGCACTGCCCTGGCACCTCAGGCCTCCAGGAAAGCAGGAAAGGATTAGTGCAGGACTGTCCTAAGACAACCACAAAACTCTAGTGTCTATGTGGCCTCTGGGGTAGTGCTCCTTTGAACTGATGGAGGAGATACAACGCAAAATAAGATTAGAACTAGACCCACACAAAAAAGTGGGGGTAGAAGAAATCAAACCATTAGCACAATCCCTAAGTGCCAGCTCCTAAGTTACAAAGCATAGGCAGGAGCTAGACAGCAGTCTAGGGCCAAAGATTGGAGATTGATTGTAGAATCTCTGGTCTCTTTCCTAATTCTATTTAGCCAGTAAACAGACAACCTCTTCAAAGATGAGCCCCTCCCAACTGAAAGAAGGCTATATCGTGCCATCTGTGCAAGAATTTGGGGCAGCCATTTCTCTGCCCACCTGTGCCTATGCAGCTGCTTTTCTTTACCAACTCTGTCATTCTGCAGGGAAATGGCCTGCCTGTCTGCCCATGACCTGCACCATGCAGGCCTCTCTTAGCAAACCTGCCCCTTCAGCGGGGCAATTCTCTTTGCCCACTTGTGCCTGCACAAGTGTCCTATACTTCTTTTCCTAATAAACCTGTTCTTCAAGTATAACTGAGTCTCTGTCTCAGAAGAGAGACAGAGTGGAGAAACTTGCCACATGCCCCCGAAGGGAGCTCTGGGGAACCCTTTCCCAGAGTGAACCCAAGGACCCCACTCCGCTCTCAAATCCATCCACTCTATAACGACATCAAAACCATCTGAACTGAAGTTTAACCCCTCAGTACTTCATCTTCTCTTTCTGAAGTTGATCTCACCTACAAGTATTCCAAAGCCAGGCATTCAGCACCTATCAGTCCATCCACCCCTTACTGATAACAAGTATGTGAAGGACTCATTTTTTGGATTTGGAGGAGGAACAGTATCATCACTATCAAAGACAACACATATTTATTGAGCTTTTACTGTGTACTAAGCACTATGCATTCTTTATATGCCTTCACTCATTCAATACTATCAATATCTCAATATGCCATTAAAACTAAAATTGTAAAAACACAACATGAATAATTTAGGCACATATAGGTAAATTTTACGTTGCAGAGCTAGTTGTTAGCAAAGTATGGCTCTGAATTCAGACAGGATGAGACCAGAACCTATAGTCTAAATCACTATTCTGTATTATCTGACAGTAAAGCAGAGAAAGAAAACCAAAACATCTAATACTGTATAGTTTTGAAATTACAGAACATAGACATTTGAATAAAGAGTGACTAAATATCCCTAACAAAATCTAGAAACTACAACGAGAAATCTTAGCCAAAGAGCTGAGAATTTGCAGTGTCAGTAAAATGTCTTCCTCTCCACCCCTCCCAAAATTTGTGCTGGTATAAAACTGTGGCCCATTTTTTAATCTGCAAAGCACACAGTAAGGAAAAAGATGAACATGAATCTGTAGAAATAAGAAATCAGATCTGCAGGCTCCAGATACTGGAATCAAGTAAAATAATAGAAATGTGCTTAATATACCTAAAGAGATTTTTAAAAATTCTAACTATGAATTCTAACTATGAACTGGGGACAAGAACAAGAAAATGCCAAATGTGTCTAGAAAAATCTAAAAAAGAGCCAGAAAGAACTTCTATAAATGAAAATATATTAGGATAGAACTTGATATGTGGGCTCTGAAAATGCATGCAGAAAGGAAATTTCCAAAATTTGCTAATCTACTCCTCAAGTAGACTATTTGGGGGACACATAAAATATTGAGACATATTAAAAAGCTCTAGTATTTTAAATCTGTGTCACTCTTTCAGAGTTAAACAGGCTAATGCAGTTAAATAGAAAGCAGAAATATATCTATTCGTGTTACATTCTAGTATGACAGTGATGCATTGCAGCATCAGATGGAAAAGAATGATCTTAAAATGATGAGAGGAGAATTGATTACTTTATATATGTGAAAAAATCATTTCTTGATGGACTTACAATTTAATTAAGTCAAAATTTTTAATTTTAATAAAAAATGAAGAATTTATCAGTTGAAAAAGGGAATGAGACCTTAAATAAGACATGAGTATTGTTATCATATTTTAAAATTTTAGTAAATCTTATTAAATAAAATTGGAATTTCTCCCCATCGAAAGACATCACAAATTAGAAAACAAGCCAAAAGCTAGAAGTTATTTGCGATACACATAAATGAAAAAGGATGCATATTTGGAACATATAAGTAACTCAAAAGCAATAAGAATACCATAAGAATTGAGCAAAGGACATAAATAGGCATTTCACAAAAGGGCAAAACTCAAATAGCTCAGACCCATTTTTCAAAACACTCAATATCATTAGTACTTGAGAAAGCGAATAATTAATTTAAAAGATACCATTTCACACACATATATTAGCAAAAATAAAAGTAACAATAACAACTGTTGATGAAGATTCATTAGAAACATTAACAGCTAGTGAATCAAAAATGACTACAGCCACATTGAAAAAAGTTACCTGGTTTCATCTACTGAAGTTAGAGGTGAGTGTACTCTATTAAGGATGTATTTTGTTCCTAGATTAGATACACACCACAGAGAATTTCCATATATGGGCAACAGGATGTTATAGGCCCTGACCAAAAAGATTGGGTCCTTTGATCTCTGGGGAAAGAATTCACCACAGAGCTCTAAATGTGGTTGAATCAGGGAGGCTTTGTTAAAGAGACACATTAAATGAGGGAGCCAGTGCCAGAAGGGAGCATTTAGCCTGGTTCCCCAGGGAGTGAGGGGGAGAAGTTTAAGGGGTAAGAGCAAAAGGCAGGGAAGAGGAGAGCAGCAGCATCATAGCTTGTTCTGCATTAGGCTGCACCTGGGCATATGCAGATGATAATATTCCTACTGTGTGTGCGGGTTCTCAGCCTCTCCCTCTAGGAAATGGTGAGATAATCATTAGTCAAGGTCTAATGCTTTTTATCTAGCACGGCTCCTATGGTCAGCGTAGTGGGTCGATTTGTTTGGACAGGGCTTGCCAATCCATGATTTAGTCCAGCTATTCGAATAGGCCTTGGGGCAATTTATCCTGCCAACTGGCAATTTCTTTTACCTAGGCTGTCTCAAGGAAACATGTAAACAAATGTTCACCACTACCAATATTTTCATGGCATTAAAAATACCTTGGAGGGTCTCCTGGTGGTACAGGGTTTAAAGTCTCAGCACTATCAAGCTATCACCAGCCATTGTGGCAAGAGTTCTATCCCTGGCCAGGGAGCTGACCCACATGGCATAGCAGACCTCTCCTGTCTTTCCTGCTGCTCCCCTCAGCAGTATATTTCTGCCTATTCTGTTCCCCACTCTGTCTCTGGTGAATCCTCTCACACACACACCCCTGCCCCGCACCTCTGGCTTATACCCAGTTCTTGCATGCATAAATAAATTAAACAAATCTTTTTAAAAAAGTACCTTGAAAACAAACCAGACACCCATGGAATAGAGAACACACAGTTATATTCATTCCACAAAAGTGTCACTCCAAGTGAATTAACTAGAGCAACATGCACAAGCATAAATGATTCCCACAAACACGTGTGCCATAAAGCAACAAATGAGAAAATAATATTCACTATGATTATCACAGATACACAAATTTCATAACTATCCAAAACTAATGATGTTTTTTGGAATGCCTGCTTGCATATTAAAACTAACTGAAAATCAAGGGAGCTACAAACACAAATTCCAGAGTAGCACTTGACAGGGGTGCAAGCATCTGTGATGCGGAAGGGAACAGAGGAGCCTCAGAGACACTAGCATGGGTAAAGACCCCACACTCTTCTGGAGCAGTTCAGGCACGCAAGACTAGGAATGCACTAGTGGCAATACTGGACTTCCAGTTGCCTTGCTGAACTAAACTCTTAGAAACATATATTGGTTGTCTTTTTATACGTGATAATTCTGAGACAATTTTAGAATAAATTACTCTAAAAGGTCAGTAATATAAGAGATCTCATAAAGAGGGGTGTATGAGTAAGCATCGTCTTGAAACTAATGAGTGTTTTATTCTGCACATACTACTCTCTTAACATATGCTAACATTTCTAGCTACAAATGAAATTAAAAGGATTTTGGTCTACAGTGTGTTTATGGCAGCATCCTGGGCTAAAATAATGGGACTTAGGAGACACAACAGCTTCACATACAGCTCAGAAGATGGTGTGAGTCAGGTTCTTTTTCATTTTCTCCACACTGGGAGTCTGTAACTTGCCTTGGCTTGCTAACCCTACTTGTTTTTTGTTTTTGTTTTTGTTTTTGTTTTGCCTTTCCTTTCCCTCATACCAGTAACTTGAACTTTAAGCTTTATTTACATATTTTACTTGAGTGGTCATCCTTAACTCTGTTCTCATATGGAATGACTTGTGATCTTATATATCCTGTACTCAAAACAATGTATTGTATTAAGAAGAAATGTCACTGCTTTAATGAGTTTCTTAGTATACATATGTCTAAACATTTGCAGATTGAAACACCTTTGATTTGATCATGTGTTGCTTTCTTTTTCTCTTGAGTTATTTTATTGCACTGAATTTATAAATGATATATGTTGGTGATTTTGTTATCAATCACATGACCAGATAAAATGAAATATTTATTACAAAATCTGTGTAGTGTGTACATAGGTGGTCATTTCACTATAATTTATCATACCTTTCATATACACATATCAGTGTGTAAAATATTTCATAATGAGACAAAGGGTACTATCTGCAAATAGAGCAGGAGCAGTGGGAGTGATGTGTAAATATTTGCATGACACTGCCTGAGGGTCAAGATCCCTCAGTGGAGCTGATAGGAGTGTCTTGAGCAGTTCATATCACAATGTGCTAAATTCCACCTGGGTGAAGAGGTGCAGGGAAATTGAAGCGGCACAGGTCCTTTTTTGCCTCCCACCTCTAGAGTCTACGGCCACCACCTGCGGGCTTTGTTTTCCTCCCAGGTTGCATTACCCACACACGCAAAAAGGCACTTGGGAACAGAGCACGGCGCACTCACATGGGGGGCGCGGGTGGGCAGAGAGCACAGGGGTGCATACCTATAAGTACTGATACCCAGAAGAGTGCATTATACGACATTACACAGAAGAGACACCAAGAGAGGGGAGGGAGCATGGCGGGAGGTGCTGGGGAGAGAAAGAGAAGATCCTGGGGGCTGGGATGCTGCTTGATGCTAGCCTCCTGGCCCCCCTGCCTACCTGGCCAGCCTTGTGCCTAGGTCGCCCATGCAAACGCTTTCACTTACAACTCAAGCCAATCACACATAATTACACTATGACTCATTGAGAGACATCCACATTGTAATACAACCTTACAATACAGAAGGGAGTTATGAACCGCATAGAAAGAAGGTGGAGAAACCAGAGTGAGAGTGGTGGGTGTGGCTTCAGCTCCTGGGGTGGGGGCAGGAGTTTGAGGGGATGAAGACTGCTGCTTCTATGGGCAGCTTCTCCAGCGCAGACTTCTGAGAACTCGAGTTATGGAGACCAAAACATCTCAGAATGACTTATTTTAGTTTCTGTATCTGCTTAAAAGATTTATAAACACAGATTTACATATGATCAGTGTCACCTATTAGTTTTTTGAACTTGAACTCTTGGCACAGCTAAAACTTTTATTCTTGCTTTATGTGTCTATCAATGTCCTTATAAACAAGTGGTCACTTTAATTTTAAATTATTAAAATAAACCACTTCATTTCAATTACACCCCATTGTGGGGCGCGGTAGGTCTGCCGCTAGATGGCGCCGGAGGAGAAAGGAGGTGGAACTTTGAGAGTGGGTAAACAGGAAAGCTACAGCCCGGAAGTTCATATATGGAGCTCGTGCAGCGTGATCACTGAGACCGGTCAGACCCAGTTTGCCCAGTTTGCCGGTCAGAGCCGGTTTGCCCAGTTTGCCCATTGCCTTGATTGTAACAACTTACTCTGTAAGATGATTGGTGGAACAACTGTATAAAAAGAGAACAATAAAGAAGTTAAGAAAGAATAATAAGAGGAGGAGAAGAATAAAGAGAACCAGTTAAAGATCACCTCCGAGTCGCGTCTTTCTTCCTGCTGGACAGGGGACCGCGCGCGACACCCCATTCCTGATTAGTCAGGATCATCATAGTTTCAGTACATACAAGGAGGGATTGGGGAGCCCAGGGACATGTGTGTGGAGAAACCAACAGACTAGAACTAAAAACACACTCCTAGAAAGACCAAGGGACCTTCGACTGACTTCTCCAATCAGAAACCTGCCACCTACATCTAGTTACCCCAGAGCACAGGAGAAGGAGGTGCAGGTTCCAACAAGCCTAAAGTGCCACCTTTTCTTAATCCTCCTTGAAAATACTAAAACGACAGTAATGCACCAGCTGCTTAACACCATAGGTTATTGTGGGAAATCAGAGATTTACACATCCGAAATCCCACCCTTCCAAAATATATGTGCATTTCCTCAAGGCCTGAGGTCAGAGGGTTCACCAGTTTGGACCTCATGAGGTGTGGCCACGGGCAAAACAATGCGTGTGCAAGTCCTTCCAGCACGGGGAAGCTGGGATGAAGCAGTAAGAGTAGATGAATAGCAGGGAGACAGCAGGACAGCCTCTGAGGGTGTTGAAAAATAATGAGAAGAGGACTTAGATGTGAGGCTCAGAGCAAAAACATCTGTTATTACCGGAAATACTTAAGACTTCAGTCACCAAGCAAACAAAATGAGGATCTTGGGGCTCAGAGGAAACAAGAAAAAGTCACATTTCCTGGAACTGAGTCTACTACAAATGTCTGTGTCTAACTATAATAAACATGTCAAATTCTAGCTAGACTAGAACCAGGGCAAATAAGAGAGAAGGGATCACATTTACTAGAACTCGAGAGCATGATTTACAATTGATAAAACAATGTGGATTATCCAGAAGACATAATTAACTCTTATATATATTTGTTTGAGTAACATTAAATTGTATATTTTTTCCAGCTTATGTTCGTTACAGTCATAAATGGAAAACATAGTGGAGAAGAAAAATATCAAATTATAAAAGAATCCTCAGAGCACAAAAGAGAATCTTTTATTTTGCTGTATATCCTATTTCTGTTTGAGAGAACTACAGTACATTATTAGATTTAAATAAATTCCTCTAAAATCAACATTAATTTGTTTATGTAGCTTACTTTATCATTAATGCATATTTTATTTAATATTGGGAAGTATTTTGAAAGAAATTTTTCAAATATTTTAAAATATAAACCAAAGGTTGTTTATTTATTTATTACAACCTATTAAAAAGTGACACATCTCATTTTATGAATATAGATTCAGTTCTACTTTCAAGTGAGAAAATTGTTTTCTATCAAGAGTTTTTCCCAAATGTTCAGAATTCTTCTTTGACAGTTTGGCTTTGGATCAGAAGAATAGAACTACAAGCAGCATTCAGCTCTGAGGACTAAATTAGGGACTCCTTTCCAAATTAGAGTCTTGTAAAATTTGCCAACTGTTAGACCCAAACTCTGCAAGATGCATTCGGTCTTGAGAAACTTTTGAATATTCAAGCAGTTTTTCTTAGGTTAGAAGGATATGAGATTAGTTGGGAATGGCATTATTTTTTTTCTGTTCTCAGAGAATCGCACACAAAATTTTCATGAAGTAAGCCAGGAATTGTCTGTTATCAGTTTGACCCATACTGCATTATGTTGAGTTCGTCCCTTACTAAATTTCTTGCCAAATTTAATTGAGAGCATACAAGATAAATGATCTTCCTGAATATTAAATGAGATTAATTAAGAACAACTGATGTTTACCATCTACATCCTTTGGTGTTGCTAACAGAGATTTACATATAAGATAGAGTGCAAAGTTGTGAGGGTTTCACATTCACTGCCTTTCAGCACATTTGAATGCTTAATGATCAGTCCTAGTCACAGTCATAAACCTTTTCTCCTCCAGCTTTATTGAAATATTAACATAACTAAGTTTAAGTTGTGCATTGAAATATTAACATTTCTAAGTTTAAATTGTGCAGTGTAATGATTTGACACAGATATGGATCAAAAAATTATTACTACAACAAGGTTAGTTAATACCTCTGTCATCGATAATTACCATTTTTTGATAGTTACCTAGAATTAAAGCCACATATCTATGAACAGCTAATCTTTGACAAAGGAGCAAAGAAAATGCAGTGGAACAAGGACAGTCTATTTAATAAATGGTGCTGGGAAAACTGGACAGCCACATGCAAAAAAATGAAACTAGACTACTACCTCACACCCTGCACAAAAGTCAACTCAAAATGGACAAAGGACCTGGATGTAAGACCTGAAACCATAAAATGTATAGAAGAAAATATAGGCAAAACTCTACACGACATACATCTCAGCAAAATCTTGAAAGTCTCATCCCTCAAAGCGAAGGAAGTGAAAGACAAGATAAACAGATGGGATTACATCAAAATAAAAAGCTTCTGTACAGCAAAAGAGACATTAACCAAAACTAAC